>PVKS010019774.1:0-37852 GCA_004027875.1 Aplodontia rufa
TGAAGCCTCGCTAAAGTATTATACATCGGAATGGTTTAATATATTATTTTTCCCAAGGATGTAGGGATTTTGATAAGAAATACTAAAGTATCAATTATCTTTAAGTCAAAGGATCATCCTAGGTAAAATTAGCCCAAAAGGTCTAAGAAGGGGCCAGCTTTCTCTCTCTCCTTTGGAGTAGTCTAATCCCCTTCTTTCTGGGCTTTCTTGATATGTCTTGCATCTTCAGTAGGTGTTTTTTTTTTTTTTTTTTTTGGATGAGGGAATCTTCCATATAACCAGAATGGCTGAAGATAGCTTTCTAGCTGTGCTTATGCTGGGTCTGTGTTTACAACCATTGCCACCAGTTCCTGAAACAATTTACTTTGTTTCAGACCTGCGCCATATTTGACCCTCCTGTCACCCTATTTCCATTGCAAAGCTACCTTCCCTCTGTTACTTTGTGATGAGTTGCTGTTGCCTTCCATTTGGACTTGCACCGGAGATACCAAGTCTAGAACATGGACTTAGTGCATTTTAGCTCTCCCTTGGACTGTTGATTCCTCTCCCAGCATTCCTACTTTTGCTGTCACCTCTCTACCTCTGATTTTCTATCTCCTAGCATTCACCTTGCTCAACCTGACCTGTGGATATTGTGGAAACAATGGAGTTACCATACAGAGCCTGGCAATGAATGAGGATGACACAAAGCATTTTGTAGTTCAGAAAGATTCATGGTTTGAACCTTGGCTACCTCCAAGTGATACTCTTCCAATCACAGATACATACCCCTTACTCCCCTTCTCTCCTTCTCCCAGAGTTTTCGTTTTTTTCCTAAAATAAAACATCCATCCTTCCTAGCATAGGATTACCAAATTCTTCATCTTTCTGGTCCTTCTCTTATAGGAAAGTCCTCTTTTGTTAATGATTTCCTGAAAATTTAGTGCAAAAAGGATCAAAATACAGGCAAAATGAGAATTCCCATAGTGCTCTAACATTTGTCCTGCATTTTTCCATCTTGTCCACAAAGATATCATGGGAGAGACTTTTTTAAAAATGTGTTTCTGAAACTTGGATTCACCATGTCAAAAGGAAATGAGGCTATTTAATATAAAGCAAATACACAAGTACACATGGGGCAACATTTATGCATCACAACTTAACTGCACAAAGAAAGATAGTATTTGTTATTCCCATTAGTAATCTCCTCTTGTCTTCAATCTCATATTCCATTTGGTAGCAGAAAGAAATAAATCAAATTCATTCTGGTTCTTGGTATTTAGGTAACTTTTTAAAGTTTCTGTTAAGTTTGCTTGTGTCCTTTGGATGACTATTCATTCAAATTCAAGATTCAAACTTCTAACCAGAAAAAAAATGTTTCATCCCTTAGAAAGATTTGCTCCTCTACTTTCTGCTCCCCATGGGCTGCCTTGAAGAGTTAGAGTAGGCTAGCTAGTCCTTTTATGGACCTATGTGCTATCTTTGGGGTGTTGTCTGGTTATTGTGGAAATGTTTCTTATCTGTGTTGATCATTGAGCAGTTAGCATCTGCTGTGAGAAGCTGTGGCTGGCAAAACTCTGTATCATGGATCAGGGTAAAACATCTATCTTCCATACATCATAAGCCCTTTTCTTACTCTAGCAGGGCCCAGGGAAAGAGCAAAAGATGGCAATGAGATGATGACTGGGTGGGGGTGAGAATGAGTGGTGTATTTTAGGCTCCTGATTGGGTGCAATAGACTGATGTTTGTGTCCTTCTTTTTTAACAACTTATTTTTTCATCTGTCCTTCTTAAACTGATGTTGGAATCTTAGGCTTCAGTGTATTAGAAGATGGTGACATTGAGAGTTAATTATGTCATGAGGGCAGAACACTACAAGTCGGATTAGTGCCATCTGAAAGGAACCCCAAGGAACTCTTTTGCCTTTTTTCTGCTGGGTGAGAATACTACAAGAAATTGGCAGTCTGCAACCTGGAAGCCACCCTCATCTCAGATTTCTAGCCTCCAGAGTCTTGAGAAATACATTTTTGTTGTTTATAAGCCACCTAGTCTCTGGTGCTTTGTTGTAGCAGCCTCAACTGACTTAGACACAGGACAAGAGTTTGGACTTTACTCTGGCTGAAAGAAGAGCTGGTGCTAAAGCCAAGTCCAAAGTCCCTGGCCCATTTCAGCTGGAGTTTGGAGGCAGGAGTGAGTTGGTCAGAGGAGCACTTCTGCATTATGATCCCAATGTGGGGACTAATTAAAGAAAACAATGTCACCAATAAGTCACAGCTTTAACTATAAATAATAACAGTATCTTGTAAGTACACATACCGTTTTTATTTTCTTTTTAAGAGAGAGAGAGTTAATTTTCATTTATTTTTCATCTGATTTTTGTTTTGCCAACACTTAATTGTGTATGTGCTGAAATTTGAACCTGGGTCCTTGCACATGCCAAGCAAGCACTCTACCATTGAACCACTGCTCTAGCCCCCACAGATACTGTTTTTCTAACATTGCAAAGAGAAAGCAGTTTGCTTCCTTAACCATTGGTTGACTTTATAAAGTATGATATTCCCCCCTAACCCAGTCTTGTCTTTGAGACAAATGCCTTTTCTCCTCAGAGGGATGCATTTCCGGCTCTTCCTGACAGAGCCTGGAGGATGCCTATGTGGGCTCCCTCCCTGTGGGATCATGGGCCATCCTACTCCTGTCTCATTGCTCTCATTATAAGGTCCAGAGAGGACTGTAGAAACTTCCTTTGTGACTTGTTGAGGTCAACTCAGATTGCACAAGATGAATTAAGAAGAGGCCTCTGATAGTTTTTACTTTTCAGGAACCCAAATGTTTTTCTAATCAGAAGCATAAGTATTTAGCATAGGGAGGCCAGGACCACATTTCTGTCAAGGGAGAGACAGCTAAACTCTCACTTTCCCCCCCAACCCCTCATGTGTTTCTCTTTGGACCTTACCTCTCTGTTACTTCCCTGTTTCAAACCTGCTCTATTCTCTATTCAGTGTGTGGTTGGGTCTGAAGACAGGAAAAGAAGAGACCTCCTTGTTCTGGGAAGAAGATGGGTTCAATATTTATGACTGTGGAAGGACTTCGCCTGGCAGTTTCTGGGTGCCCCATTTATTTATTAATCTAATTTTTGCAGTAAGAGTTGCAAAACAGAAGAGCAATTAGTTTTGCTACCAATCTGTGGCTTCCATAGCATTCATATGAGGAGTATGGAAGCCTGGATAGAGAAAGCTGGTCCAAAATCTAAGAAGTGAGTGGGTCTTCCTTTCCTCGTTGTGTAGAGAAAATGGCTCCAAATAGTGACTTATCTGTTTTCTCCAGCAAACTGCCCTTTTCCTTGATGTTTTTAGAGAGACAGGAGAACTGAGGTAGTCAAAGATTAATGACTTGCCATATCTCCCTTGCTGATGAAGAGTTCTCACTCAAGCTTTTGGAATCAAGTAGAGTGCAAATTTCTCTTGTTTTTTTTCCCAGTATGGCTAAAAAGGGATCTCCAAGAAAAATGTATGCTGCCTTAAAAGTTAGTCGAAGGACAACTTTGTCTTGGCTCTTTGTTGTCTATATGGCTTTTGAGGCATCCCTGTGGAATCTCTTTTCCTTGGGGTCAAAGATTTACAATACATTGTTCAGTGGCTTAGGGAAAATGAAGCCTTTTGACAAGGGGCATGCAATAGAATCGGATGGCCAGAAGGTGGCACTAATAGTATTTATAACGTGCAGCTGCAGAACTTTAGGTAAATGATTGCAGCCCTTGCTTCCCTCTAATTGTCTAAAAGTGAATCAACTGTGTTTTGTTAACACAATGTTACACAGTGTGTGTGTGTGTGTGTGTGTGTGTGTGTGTGTGTGTGTTTATGCTTTTATGCAAACCATCATAGCCTACTTTCCTGCTGTGTTAGGAGTGTTACTTACTGTGAATTCAAAGGCCGGAAGGTTTTGTTTATTGAAGTTTGCTCCATATATTTATGATGCTTTCTATTCTTTGAAGCTTTAACAAAAACAGCCCCAAATTATATGGGAAATAAGAGACCTTCTTTGTTTAGTGACTATTCTCCCTGTTCTGTTCACCAATTTTGGGACTGTTCCAAGAGGTCTAGATGAAGTACCCTGTCAAACTTGTGCTTGTTAAGGATTTTGATATCCTTTGTATGAATTTCATGTATTAAGGCACTAAGTTATTGCTTCCTTTAAATGAAAAGTGGACTGCTTAATGAATGAATAAATAACTCTATCTATGTAGTTTTTTTAATAGTAAGAGAAATAGGAGGAACTTGAAAACTACCAATAACCTTGGGAGAAACTCAGCAAAAAGGCTGTATGCCATTTTGTTTACCAGAGGAAGATTTTTGCAGTGGAAGTAGTTGGAAGTAATCCTAGTGATGGTAACAGAAACCTGCTTATAGCTTTCTGAAAAAAGGGCCTGTCAGTTATGACCCAAATAGTAAATATTGTAGACTTTGAAGGCCGTAGGGTCTCAGTTGCAGTTACTCAATGCTGCCTTTGTAGTTTGAAGGCAGCCATAGGAAATACATAAATGAATGGCATAGTTTTGTTTCAATAAAACTTTATTCACAGAAACAGGCAGCAGGCTGGATTTGGCATGTGGGCCATAGTTTACAAATCTCTAAAGTGGAGGAAGAGAGTCTTAACATTTTTCTTCTCTGATACAAACATTACCTTTTGGATCCTCTTATTTTTCTCGGGTGTTGTTGAGGGTTGTCCAGATGTGCTTGCTCTTATTATAATGGACTTCCCACTATTAGAGGAACAGTTTACATATGGGAGGAGCAGTTTCTATTTCTGTTGTGGCCACTGCAGGAAGGGAAAATCACTGATAAAAGCAGGGGACTGTGGCTGTGTGTTCCACAAATAAGGGTTTGTGAAGATGCAGAGAAAGAAGGACTTTCATATACTGTGGGTAGGAACATAAATTAGTATAGCCATTATCGAAAACAGATGTAGGTTCCTCAAGAAATAGAAATAGAACTATCACAGGATCCAGCAATTCCATCACTGTGAGGAAAGGAAATCTGTATGCTGAAGAGATATCTGCACTATCACATTTATTGTTGTACTAGTCACAATAGCCAAGATATGGAATAAACCTAGATTCAACCACAGAAGAATGGATGAAGAAAATATGATTTATATACATAATAAAATATTATCCAGCCGTGAAAAGAATGAAATCCTGTCACTTGAAGCAAAATAGATCGACCTGGAGGATCTTATGTTAAGTGAAATAAGCCAAGCACAGAAAGACAAATACTGCACATCCTCATTCATATGTGGAAGCTAAAAAAAGAATCTCATAGAAGTTGTGAGTAGAAAAATGATTACCAGAGATCGGAAAATGTAGGGTGCAAAGGGGAATGGAGAGAGGATGGTTAACTTGCAAAGGGGTGCAGTTGGATAGGAGTAACAACTTCTAATGTTCTACAGCACAGCAGGGTAGCTATGGTTGACAATAATTAATTGTATGTTTAAAAATAGCTAGTAGAGAGAAGTTTGAATATTCCCAACACAAAGAAATGATAAATGTTAGAGGTGACAGATATGCTAATTACACTGATTTGACCATTATATATCATATACATGCATTGAAATATCACTCTGTGCCTTATAACTATGTATAATTATTATGTGTCACATAACTTATCAAAAAGAAAGGATTTATATTGGGCCAACTGCATTCAGCATAATCTTCTGGTGGCATTGTATTTGGGTAACAATCATCCTTTAAAATAAGAGTTGGCATAGGACCACCTGTGGGCCAATCTAGCCTTTCACTGATTTTATTAAATAAAGTTTTGTTGAAATATAGCCACACTCAATTGCTTAAATATCATCCACTGCCATTTTATAGTGAAAGAATTGAGGACTCATGACAAAGACCTATAATCTACAGAGCTGAAAATGTTTGCTATTTGGCCCTTTGTAGAATAAAAAAAAAAAAATTGCTGACCCTTGCTTTATATAGTGCTTTTCAGACATTATGATTAATGAATAATCTTCTTTTTTCTTCTGTCTTTAAAATCCATCATAACATGTGTTATGGTTTGAATGTGAGGTGTCCCCCAAAAGTTCATGTGTGACAATTCAGGAAGGCTGAGGTGAAATGATTGGGTTATAAAAGCTTTAACCCAATCAGTGAGTTAATCCCCTTAAAGGGATTAACTGGTAACTGAATGTTGGTAGGGTGTGGTTGGAGGAGGTGGGTCACTGGGAGCATGCCTTTGGTGTGGAGTTTCTCACTTTTCTCTGCTTCCCAATGTGATACCTTGAGCTCTCTTCCTGGAGTCATGCCTGCTGCCATGTTGTTCAGCTTTACTTTGAGCCAGCCTTCCATGGTCTGGGACCTCTGAAACCGTGAGCCCCTAAATAAACCTTTTTCCTCCTAAAATTGTTCTTGTCAGGCCATTTAGTCACAGCAGTGAAAAAGCTGACTAAAAGAGTGCATGATCCTATACTTAGAAAACTCCACCAAAAGGCTTCTAGAACTAGTAAATTCAGCAAGCTTTTCTATATACTAATGATATATCTGCTGAAAAAGAAACCAAGAGGACGATTCCATTCACAATAGCCTCAAAACAAAACAAATACATCTAACCAATGAGGTGATACATTCCACAGTGAAATTTATAGAACACTGAAGAAAGAACTTAAATAAGGCACTAGAAAATGGAAACACCTCCCATGTTCATTGATATGTAGAATTAATATCATTAAATAGCCCAATTGGAGGGATCTAGGGAGACAATCAACAACAGCATACTCATTATCCCTTTGAGAATCCAAGTAATACTTACGCAATCATTTAATTCTGGAAAATTTACAATCTAAGCATTTATATCACTTGTAGGGGTGAAACAGAAGAATCAAGAGACTGGAATGTTGGTGATATGGGGTAATTCTTGTTTAAGAACATATGCATATCATATTGTTATTTTATATGTATTTATAACTGTATAATAATTCAACTCCTTGATAAAAATTTAAAAAACCCCTATTTCCAAAACCTATCTACATATTCAATGTAAATCCCAGCAAAATATCAATGACATTCTTCACAAAACTAGAAAAAAATAGTCCTAAAATTTATATGGAAGAATAAATGACCCAAAGTAGAAAAAGCAATTCTAAGCTTAAAAAAAAAAAAAGGCAAAGCTGGAGGCATCGTAATACCTGACTTCAAATTATACTACAGAGCTATAGTAATAAAAACTGCATAGTGAGATGGAAATGCTAATCACTCTAATTTGATCACTAAATATTATAACATGTATAGAATTACCATATTGTATCCCATAAATATGTACAATTGCTGTGGGTCAATTAAGAACTTATGTACAACTATAATGGACCAATAAAAATATCATTATAAAAAAACTGCATGGTACTGGCATGAAGACAGACACAGAGACAAATGTAATGAAATAGAAGACACAAAGACAAACCCACACGTCTACAGTCATCTGATTCTTGTCAAAGGTGCCAAAATACTTTGGAAAACAACAAACAAACAAACAGCCTTTTAGAGAAATGGTGCTGGGAAAACTGATTATCCATCATAGAAGAATGAAATTAGATCCTCAGTAGGACCCCTAAAACGCAGGAAATAATACCAAGAATTAACAAATGTGATAGCATCAAATTAAACAGCTTTTGCACAGCAAAGGGAATGCAAGTGAAGAGAGAACCTATAGAATAGGAGTAAATCTTTGCTAGCTACTCTTCTGACAGAGGATTAATATTCATATTCAGAATGTATAAAGAATTATGAAAGCTTACCACCAAAACCCAAATAACCCATTCAATAAAGGTGTAAATGAACTAAATGGACACTTCTCAAAAGAAAAAATACAAATTGCCAAAAATCTGTAAAAAAAGGTACAACATCTTCAACAAACAGGCAATGCAATTCAAAGCTACATTGAGATTTCAATTCATTCCAATTAAAATGACAGTCATCAAGAACACAAATAAGAAGTGCTCGTGAGGATGTGGGGGAAAAGGAACACTTTTACACTGTAGGGGGATTTTAAATTAGTACAACACTATGGACATCAGTATGGTGGTTCATCAAAAGTCTACGAATGGAACCACCAAATGATCCAGCTGTACCACTCTTCAATATTTATCCAAAAGAATTAAAGCCAATGTTCAGCAATACCTGAAAACCCATATTCAGAGCAGCACAATTCACAAATTGTGGAACCAGACTAGGTTCCATCAATAGGTAAATATAAAGAAAATGTGGTATATATATATATATACAATGGAATTTTACTCAGCTATAAAGAAGAATGAAATTTCGGCATTTTCAGGAAAATGGATGGAACTTAAAAGTGTTATGTTAAGTGAAATAAGAAAAATTCAGGAAACTAAGGTTTGTCTTTTTTCTCTTATATGTGGAAGCTAGAAAGGAAAGAAAGGAGGAAAAAGCAGCGTATGTGTGGGAGAAATCCATAAAATGGGACCAGAGGGAGAGAGAGAAAGGGAGGGAAAGTGAGGTCTGGGTAATGAAATTCACCTAAGTATGTTGTATGCACATATGAATATGTCATAATGAATCCCACTATTATGTATAATTATAAAGCACTATTGAAAATTTTAAAAAACCCATCTTGATAACACAATTCTGTTGTCTATGATTGGAAGTAACTTGTACCACATGAGATCTGAACCACCCCCAACTTGTCTATTCCTATTGAGATATGAGTTTCCTCTACTTAGGGACTTAGATATGACCACAAGTTCAAATGACTACTAATATTTTAAATGCTTACATACAAATTCTGTACTCATCTAGTAATGGACTAGGGATAGTTTGTGGATCAGCAAAACATTTCCTAGGGCAGAGCTGACAAAGGGAGGGCCTTGAACCATCAACATCACAGTACATCTTGTTATAAAGCAAATTAGTATTCTTTCAGGAAATCAAGGGTGGAGCTTGTCATTCGGAATTTCTAATACATTTCTAGATGGTGATGCCATTGGTCCATGGACCATACTTTGAGTGGCACTGCTCTGGAGGTATTTCTCAAGGAAACAAATTAGACATCAAAAATAGCCTTTATTCACAGAAAATGTTGGCTATATCATTCCCATTTTACTTACTGGGAACATTTTAGGTAGAGGAGCAATTTGCAATGGGCAAAGAAGAATGAAGCACAGTGCCATTAACCAAGGGAAATGCCTAAGAAATACAGTCACCCTTGTCCTACTCCATACATACATTTTCCACCTGAAAGTTGGCTTTCCTAATGCAGACACCTGCCTTACACTAGCTAAAATCTAGTAAATAATGATATTGATATAGTCAGTTAATCAAGTGTGGAAAATAAAGAGAAGTGCAGATAGCTTTTAACTCTCCCCTCCTTACCTCTACTTTCTTCATTTCCCTCTTCCTCTCATGTTATTATGTATAGTTTGGAGAGTCTCCAAATCTTCATTTCGACATGCAAACCATTGGTAATGAATATGTTCAGTAGGAAATTGAATCTTTTTTATGTTCTTGCAACATTAACCCATGGAAAATACACTTAAAGAAATAGGGCAAATGCCCTTTTGTGTCATCTGGGGGCACAGTTGTAGCCTTGTGTCAGGTTTTGGATTTGCATTTAGAGATTTATATCACTGGAGCTGAAGTCTAACCCTTCTCTGTGCTGTCCTAGCTACTGTTTATCAGGAGGTTTTTTTGTGTAGTTCAGCCGCTGCTTATCAGTTTAAATGATCTGGGCCACTGAAAAGAACAGTAAAAAGAAGCTAATAACAGGAGCTTAACTTGCTGGTTTGCTTACTACAATAAGTTTGTTTAGAAGACAAATTTCCTTTTAAAAGATTTACTCCTTATAAGACATGAAAAAATACTGATGCTATAGGGCTGGTGATTTAACTCAGTGTGGAGCACTTGCTTAGTGTGTGAGGCCCTGGGTTCAATTCCCAGCATTAAAATAAAAAAATAAAATAAATACTAATGATGCTTGTTCATCAATGTTACAGCAATATTGCTTTGTTTTTATACCTATACAATTGGTTCATAGTTTTACTTTTCAGAAATAAGATTGCATTGGAATTGGTTTGTAATGTATCAAAGCAAGGTTGTAGCCATGTTCTCTTCTAAGAAAGAGTGCCAACCTAGGAAAAAGTCATAGCCATGTTCTCTTCTAAGAAAGAATGCCAACCTAGGACAAAGTCATTAGTATTGAATTCTTTGTAAAAAGTTTCCTTCTCTTTATAAGTAGTGCCTTGCCCTTTCACTCTCTCTCTCTCTCTCTCTCTCTCGTGTGTGTGTGTGTGTGTGTGTGTGTGTGTTTTGAAGAGAAAGAGGGACATTGAGAGAAAGAAATAATTGATTTTATTTAGTTTTCCATGTAGCTTTTGTTGCTCTGACACTTCATTGTGTACATGATGCTAGAGTTTGAACCCACATCATGCCGGGCAAGCACCTTAACTGCTTAGCCACCATTCCAGACCCTATATTTTTTGTTTTAAAAATTATTTTCTAGAGATAATATTGAAATCATGATTACTTTTCATTGATAGTTTGACTTTTGTTGAAGTAATGTCAAAATGGGATTTGAAATGAGCAATTCTAAACTATTCACAAAATATGATGCATCTTGAATAGGTTACCTAAAGTGATAAGGGTCAAATTATAAATATCTTTGTCATTTGGATTCTCAGAATATTTCATTCTTAAAAAATTCAGAAAACTGTCAAAATGAGGTTAGGCTAAATTCTTAAATTCACCAACAAGAAAGCATCCACAACTCAATACATTCAAGCTTTTTTCTCTTCCCAGCCACGGAATGTAAAAGCCTATCCCTCCTTATCCCTTTTCCATCAGTGGTGGGACATTCTCCAGGCTTCCCACTTGCATCTCAGTCTCTTCCTGTTCCTCCTGCCACTCCTCCAGTTCAGGTGATGTTCATTGTCTTGTGTCCTGACTCCCAACAAAGCATCTGAGTGGTCCAACTGTGTAAAGTCTTGCTCTTTCCATGTCCTCTTGCCATTTGTCTGAAATTCAAATCCAGTCATGTCCTCTTTCCCTGGTTTACCTTCACCATAAGGAAGCCATCCCATCAAGTCTGCACACTGAAACTGCCCTTATCCAGTTCCCAGGTTTCTCATTCCTATACCTCATCACTTCCTGCACTGTACATAGAAGTATGTGTACAGAAATGTCACACTATTTCACACCTAGTACTTTGGGATATGATTTTCTCTCTACCTTTAAGGATCTTACCTAGTGGTTGAAAGCCACGGGCAGTTTTGCCCCTTAGAGACAGTTGTCAACATCTGGAGACATTTTTGTTTGTTATAACTTGAGGAAAGGTCCTACTGTTATCTATTGTGTAGAGTTCAGGGATACATACACAGCTTTCACAATCAAGAACTATGTGGCCCAAATGTCAATAATGACAAGGCTGAGAAACCTTGCTCCTCTATATTTCTAGTAGGATAATTTCTACTTTCAAATTTTGACTTAGGTAAGACATTTGCTCCTCTAGCAAATTGTCCTCAACCTTTCCTTTTGTTGGTTTGGTGAAGAGAATATTTGCTGTGTTATGAAAGTGTTCTCTATGTACACTAATATCACTTCACAGACCATATTTTATTGTGATAATTATTTTTATTAAAATTAATACAAATATAACAGAAAAGCTGTCAGATTACCTCTGAACAATGACCCCCTTCTAAGTTCAATGCAAAGCCCATAGGATGCCACCCTCCTTCCGCATAATTAACACAAGGGGAAGAGAAGCTATCCCCACTACCCTATTCTATGGAGGAGATGCTTTATTTTCCTAAGGTCACATTTAGGTACCAAATAAATTCTTGTTAAAACAAATAAAAGAGCAACCTTCCCAAATACTAGCTGCCATTTTTATTCATTTTCAGGATGTCTGTTTTACCAGGGAATTGAACTTTCTACCAGTGGGTGATATTGGAGCTTCCATTCACCCACCCAGCCACCCCAGGTATACATAGAGTGAGAACAACAGTTATTATAAACTCAGGAAGGACTATATCCTGACCTAGTTAGCAGAGTAAGTTTTTCTTTTTTCTTGGTCCCTCAGCCCCACCTGTATAGCCCTGAGATATACAAGGAAGAAGAGGCAGTGGGTAGAGGAAGAGTTGAGGAAAGGGTGTAAGTCAGACTGTGCTACCCATCCCTCCACTTCAGATCAGTAAAACCCAAGCAGTGGCCTATTCTTGGGACTGAGGTGTGGTGGGGACAGACAAAAAAGATTTGAATTAGATATCAGATTGGAGTTTTTTAAATAAATAGAACTGAGTCTTAGAAATGGAAATGGTATTGTTCATGTAAGTCAGTGTCTGAAAACTTAAGGAATTGGGTTGAAATGATATTAAGGGAGGTATTACTTGTATAAGATATCTAAGAGTAGCTACTAGAAAAAAAATCCTCAGGAAAAACAAATATCAAGTTCATATCCCAATGAGTTTATAGGTCTCAATAGACAAGTTGACATATACATATATGATAAATATTTCAGACAGTACAAAATAGAAAATAGATTTTGTGATAATGACATAATGCAACTGTCAATACAACAATGGGAATCCTTGGGCCCTGCCTTCTCTATGTGGTGAAGTCCTCACTATGGGAAGAGTGAGTCATGGGGTTTGGAGCTTGTTGGGCACCTCCTACATTGTGGGGGTCTCCATCACTGCAGAAAGTCTCCTGCAGGTTTTAAGAGTGGTGATAGATCTGCACTGAGCCCTTTCTGAGTGGGAGCTCAGAAGGAAAGGGACAAGACTGTCTTTCCCATCTCAGCCCTTGTCCCATTATCCTCCACTTTAATGTTAATATATAAAGCCCTTTTCTGAAGGCTGAAGTATTCTAAGAAAGGTTTTACGGAAGTGAAAGTTCTAGTGAACTCAGAAGTTGCCTTGTGCTCCTCAAGAGAAGGCATTTCAAGGTTATAAGCTGCCTGAACTCTGACTAGGCTCTTATCTCATCCCTGCCCCTACACCCTCATGCCACCCCATTCTGGGGTCTTTTGGTCTGGCAGGACAACTCCTTTCCATGGGAAATTTCTCCTTCTTAAGAAGCTTTGTTTGTCCTCTCACAATGTGAGAAATGTTTCATGCTGCATCCTTCTTAGCATTATCTTCTCTAGACTTCACAAGGCTCTGGAGGGAAAAAAGGACTGCATCCTTCTACCTCTGCAGGACTTGCTACCTATCTACCTAATTAACACATTGCTAAAAAGTATATATTAAGAAATTTGAAGCTGAGCATGGTGGTGCACATTTTTAATCCCAGTAACTTTGGAGGCAAAGGCAGGAGGATTGCAAGTTTGAGGTCCAACCTGGGTAAATGCTTAGTCAAACAGTATCTGAAATAGGGTTTAGGAAGAAAAGGCCAGACTCCAAAATAAAAATAAACAAATAAAAGAAATTTGAGATGTTCACAATAGAGCACTAAACCAAACACAGGACATCATTCTGAGCATGGCATCCTCTGTGATTGGATTGGTTTCATGCCCATGAAGCTGGCCCTTTTATGAAATAGCTAGATCAAGCTTTTGCCTTTATTGAGTAACTTGTATCAGTCAATTTTGTGCTATTATAATGAAGTACCTGAGGCAGGATAATTTTATAAAGAAGAGAGATTTACTTAAGGTCACAGTGTTAGAAGTTGCAAGTTCAAATAGCATGGCACAGACTCTGAAGAGAACTTCACCTTGGCTATATCACCTCGTGG
Organism: Aplodontia rufa; assembly: GCA_004027875.1. Taxonomy (NCBI): domain Eukaryota; kingdom Metazoa; phylum Chordata; class Mammalia; order Rodentia; family Aplodontiidae; genus Aplodontia; species Aplodontia rufa. The sequence goes on from PVKS010019774.1 coordinate 13,721, forward strand.
CAGATGGGAAATGGTAGAGCACATGGGAGGAAGAAGTCACATTACTAGAAAAGAAGCCAAAGAGTTGAGTGGGTGTGGTCTCAGGTTTTTTTAACAACCCTCTCATGAGAATTAACCAGGGTCCCATGAGAAATATCTTAGTCCCTTTTGAGGCTACTCCCCCAATGACAAGGACCTCCCACCAGTCCCCACTTCTTAAAAGGTCTTATCAGCTCTCTCATCACCACATGAGGCACCAAACTTCCAACACATGCACTCACACCATATCCTGTAAAGGGAGCACATTTTTCAATACATCCGTTTTCCTCAGATATCTTATAGTCATGCACATCTCTAGGAAGGAGCATTTACCATGGAATGACTCTTGATTTTGCTCTACAGGAGCAACGCACAGCCTGGATGGTCCTGAGGTCACTTGAGTCTTTACTAGCTGCCTGGCCCTGACAGCATCCTGAATAGAAAAAAAACTACCATTTTCTAATTCTTTATTGCTCAAGAAGTGGTGCTGGCACCAGTTGATTTGTTTTTATTTATTCTTCCTCTGACAGAAAAAAGAGAGAAGTTTCTAATTCCCTCTTTTTGTGGTAAAATATACATAAAATAAAATACACCATCTCAACTATTTTAAGTGCATAGTTCAGTGGTACTAAATGCATTCATACTACTGTGCAGCCTTCACCATTATCCATCTCTGGAACTTTTTCATCATCCTAGGTTCAATTCCCTTTGTAGCATCTATTTTTTGGGGGTGGGGGTGGGGTGGCGACCAGAAAGCCCTTTGAAGCCTGAGAACATGACTTACTCATCTTTTAATTTCCAAGGTCTTTCTACAGTAGACATTCAAAACACTTATAAACCTGCATTTACATTCAGCACAGGGAACAGAGAAAGCTGTTATATTATTACGTGTGAGAATGAGAGGAAGACTGTGACACAGTTAGTATTGCTTGCCTCTGTTATCAATGCCACCTTTTTCTTTCCCAGGAAATAATGTGAACTTTTTTTTTCACATGTAGGTTGTTATATCCTTTATGATATCCTGCTGCCTTCTAAGTTATAGAACACCTAGGAATTTCCAATAAATTGAGTAATATGCACTTACATATAAAGCTTGTATATTAAATTATTTCATAAAAACTTGCACACCCCAAAAACAAAAACAAGAAATAAATAACTACCTATCTTGCACTTACATCTCATTTTGACTTCTTCTGTGAGTCCAATCTTTTTTTTAAATGTGCAAAAAATTGTACTTTGCCTCAGGTTTTCATTGCTTAATGTGCAGAAACTATTTTTCTTATCTGTTTGAAAACTGCTAAGTCAAATAGTTTCTAAAATGTAGATTTTGGAAGTAATGGGCCAAGTGTCCAATCAGTGCTTACCTCTTAAAGGATCTTCTCAAGGAATTCAATAAATATTTTGTATGATTATTTGAAATTCTAGGCTGGAGAGAAGTCTAGCAAATTGATAAGATTAGATGTTAAAGAAATTTTCTGGCTGGAGGAAAATGATCAGAGAGAGCTCATATTCCTAACTTAAATGAGTACAGTAATTTGACTGTGACAACAAACTATAGAAATGATCCCTGAAAGTATAGTCTTAGTAATTTGAAATAAAAAGTGAAAAGATGCAAATCAGATAATGAAGGCAGGGATGTTGTGATTGTCAAACGGAGGGGTGTCGAAAGCAATTACTCTGTTCTGGTAAATTTAAGCAGATAGGTATAGGATAGCAGAAAGCAGACCATAGGCTTTTTGAAGCAGAACTGTTCTGATGTATTGCTGTGATGTGTATCTTCTGGACACACAGTTTTGATAGAAAGATTGAGGGGGAATATAGTTAGGCCTAGGAAAGTGTTTTCAATTAACGATCGGGAACAAGCTGTATTTCCACTCTTCCTCAGAAGAGCAGTCAATACTTCCTCTAGGTCATTTTTTTTTGATACCCATTATTATCCTATTTCTCAAGTGTGTGGGGGGTAAAAAAAATAAAGAAACTATTTATCTATAAGAATCACATTGTTAAAATCATATTGTTGGGAACAGCAGTTTATGATAATCATATATAAAGCTTACTCAGTAATGTCTTAACATTTGTCTGTGATTATCATTCCTTATGTCTTACCTTAAATTGTAGCTCTGTTAGGAAAAGATTTGTAATTATGTGTGCGTATTTAAATTGGAATTCTAACTTTTGTTTTGGTTAGGGTAATAGCTGCTGTAACAAATTAGCCACAGAATTTCAGAGGGTTTCCCTGGTGAGTAGAAGAGAGAGTTCCTCAATGTGGTAATTGGGGCTCAGGCTCCACCCACCTTGTAGGTTTATGGCTTCCTGGAATCTCAAAGCCCTTGCTTTAAGTAAGTGAAGGGGAAGGGAGAAGGCGATGAAAAGGAGGCAAACCAGGATTTGATGCATTACTTTTTTGCCTACTTCCCTTTCTAGGAACCAAACCAAGAAGTGATGTACATGCTATACTCATGTTTCATTAGTGGGATCCTGTCAAATATACAAATACAGGGAAGACTGGTAAATGCAGTTTCTTGCCAGAATGACCTTCAATAACAGCTGTGCCATGTGGAAGAATTTTTAGTGGGCAGTTTTTCTTCTCTTTCATATTATTGTAAAAAGGCAACTCAATCACTCTCCTTCTATGGCTAGTTGCCCAGCCAGCCATTAAATAGGCCAACCACACACCTAGATCTTCTATCCAAGTTCCATTATGGTACTAGGAAAAATAAAACAACTTCTTTGGAACAATAGGTCCATATAAACCTATAAGTAGATGGAATAACTACTCTCAAAGAGAGGAGCAATACAGCAAATAGGCCTCATATTAGATTTTTAATTCAAGTAGTTCCATAATTAGACAAGGGTACTTGACCAGAAACAGAAGCCATTTTTTCTGTAGTGGGGACATCTAAATATGTCTCATTCTGGGCATACACAATTATTCTTTTTGTTATTGGTAGCAGTAGTAAAAAGTGTAGTGAATCTGTTTTGAGCATTTGCTGTGTACTAGGCATTGGGATAACTGCTTTGTAAACAAAATTCATTTAATGTTCACATTGATTCCATGAGGGGTGTACTTGCCACTGTGTAACTAGAAACTTTACAAACAATAGAAATAGTTTCTGGATAACTTAAGCAAAGAATAGAGTTTACTAGAAATATGCAAGATGGCCTAAATTAAAGGGAAAAACTATATAAGCCTCAAATAAGCTAGAAATGAGAGAGTCCCCAAAGATGTAGGGAGAAGGAATTAAGGGTCATTTGGGAGGGACCTGCTTCAGCCTTCTTTGGGTGCCAGGAGCTCTGACTGAACATCCCACCAAGATCAAACAACATGAAGGAAGAGTGTGGCTCCACTGAAAAATCCAAACCCTGCTACCAGTAAGGTTAATAAGTAGCAGACAGAGTTAAACTTCCAGGGGAATGCTCACTTTAGTGAAAACAGTATAGTCTGTGGAGACAGACCCTTGTGTGGACCCTGGCTCTAGCACTGCACTTTGTATGCATTTTGAATCTCAGTCTCATCTGTAAAAAAAAAAACAGATAGCAATAATTTGCTCTTAAGATATCCTAGGGGGGCTGGAGTGATGGCTCGGTAGTTATGGCGCTTGCCCAGCATATGCGAGTACATGGGTTCAAACCCCAGCATCCATGTACACAATTGTCAGAGCAAGGAAAACCATGTGAAAAACTCAATAAAAATTGATTCTCTCTCTCTCTTTCTCACTAGCCTTCTCTCTTAAAAAAAAAAAAAAGAATACCCTAGGGATTAAACAAATGCTACAGCCAAAGGAAGGGTTGATAATCAAAAGAGGAACCAGAATTTAAAAATGTACCTGACTTCCACAACAGATAAACTGTTCCAGACCCAGCCACAAAGTGCATCACAGATGATCTAAATTCAAACCTCTTGACACCAAAGTTCTCAGCCCTTCATGTTCTAAATAAGAGTGTAGACAAGCTGTCCTAATAGCAAGTGTGTTCTAAACATACAATCATTGATTCTTGTAGCAGTATTGTTTGCAGATTCTGAGAAATCTCTGCCAAGACCATTAGGTATCACCATCCCAGCCTGACAGTGCCTTTCCTTAACTTTTATCACTTGAGGTGCCTCAGATCTAACTGCTACTGCAAGTCAATGAACCTGACTTTGTGCTCCTAGTGGTCTTTGGATGCTGAAACTTATCAGCTGTAGTTTTTAACTCAGATTTGTTAAAACTTTCTTCTGAGACTTTGTCTTAGTAACAGTGTGCACATTTGAGGCCCCTTTGCTCAGTCTCCACCTACTAAAGGCCAGCCAGCCCAAGGCTATGAAGTAACTATAGCACTGAATTGATCTTAGATTACTTAGCCAAGCCATTCAGCACAATGTGAGGTTTATCTTAACTTTGGTCCCTAGGATTTTGGTTATCTGATTAGATTTCTATTCATTTTCCTTTGCTAACATCTTCCAAAGCATTGGTTTGCTACTATCATCAAGCCTGCTGAATGTCTACATTCTGTTAATATCTCTAGGGAGACCATAGGGCAGAGGACACGTAGAGAGCTCATAAATTTGCCTCCAAGCAGGTCTCTGGATCTAATGAGTTTGGAAAATCTCATTGGATTGACATCATTGTGGCATATTAGCCTTGGTGTGTTTTATCCTTTTCTGAGTAAATAAATTGTCTTTGGTGGAGCTGGGGGTATGTAGCTTAGTGGTAGTGTGTGCATACTATGGTCCTGGGTTCCATCTTTAGCAACACAAACAAATAAGCAAACAAAAATCGAGAACATAAAGAAAATGTCTTCAGCAGAGATTTCCTTCCCATATACCATGTCTGTAGAGAGCTGTTGATTTTGATCTGAAAGGTACACAGGCAATACTTTCACTTGACCAGTGTGAGCCAGTTTTCCAGTGGTATCCTTGATGATAAACTTGTGCTATTTCTTGAAGAACTTTGACTTGTTTATCTACATTCCTGTGTTTATCTTTTGAAAAGATACAACTTTACCAATAAACATTTGAAATGCAGTGACCACTTTGGGGGAACTTTCGACATTAACAAGCTTATTTATTTATGAAGCACTTTACATTGAGAGAGGAATGATTTAGAGTACAAGATTGCTCAAACTGTATGGGATTTCTTTTGTTAATTGATTTATATAATGAACATATATAAATTTGAAATGAGAGAGTTTAATCATTTTAAAAAGAAAAAAATTAACTGTGATAAGCTGGGTGTGGTGGTGCACACCTGTATTCCCAGTGAGTAGGAAGGCTGAGGCTGGACGATAATATGTTTGAGGACAGCCTCAGCAACTTAGAGTCCCTAAGCAACTTGGTGAGATCCTGTCTCAAAATAAAAAATAAAAAGGACCAGGGATGTAGTTCTGTGGTTTAGTGCCACCAAAAAATGTTCCTCCCACCAAAAAAAAAAAAAAAAAAAAAAAGGAAAACATTTTAAATTAAAAATAAAATTTTTTAAAATTAAAAAATACTTAAAAAGATGTAGTTAAGCTAATGGCTTTAGTTATCAGATTACAACAGTAAGTTAAGGATTTGATTTCAAAAGAACTATATATTCTTCTCAATCTTATCACAGTCTAAAATTATTCAAATTTTATAAGACAAATCCTTAATTTTTCATAAAATAATCTTTCTAAATTCCCACATTAGTATTAAAGACCTAATATTATCAGTGTTTCATAAGTTGTTTACTGTTACAAAATATAAAGTTGTTTAAAGCAAATTAAAGTGAAGATCATTTTTAAAATAATGTTTACTCACGAAATTCTTTTTTTAATTTTTATTTTTAAGGAAAGAGAGAGAGAAAGAAAGAGAGAATTAATTTTTATTTATTTTTCATCTGGTTTTGGTTTCTCTGCTACCCAGTTGTGTATATGGTAATGAGGTTCGAACTCGGGTCCTTGTGCATGCCAGGCAAGCTCTCCAACCCCTGAGCCACTGCTCTAGTCCCTACTCATGAAATTCTTATGAAAAGCACAAGAATTTATAATTTTAATATGTATTAGTTCTGTAATATAGAATCAGAAATATACATGTAATCTCAGTGACTTATCTTGATTTTGTCTTTCCCAATTTCAGAATAATAAAACTGCTAAGATATTTTTAAACTTTTAAAATTGTCATTAGGTAATGATAGGGTTCAGGACACCCCACTTCCGGAATATTGCACCTTTTAGAAACCTCAGAAGCAGAAAGGACTTCCTGCCCTTCTCTCCCAAAGCAGGCTATGAAACCTGTTTGGCCTTCAGCTACAGAGTTCATAAGACCCTCCAGAAAGAGGGGCCTACCCTATACCTGAAGAAAAGGAAGGTGCTCATCACTGCAGACACAGGTCAGGAGAATAATCTAAATAAACAGGCTCTTCTTAAGCTCCACACTGTGTTGCCATTAGATCACACCCGCTTTGCCTAGTCATTCTCCACAGCTGTCCACTTCCTCATTGGACCTAAGCATAAAAAGACAAACGTTTCTCTTTCTTTGGAGCCTACATTTCTGAAATCGCTCCTGTTAACGTAAAACATCTTAAATGAATTTGTTGTGCTTTTGTCTTGTTGATCTCCCTTTTGTTGTAGGGACCTCAGCTATGAATAAGAAAAGAAATCTTTCCAACAATAACAGGCAGGTTTGTTCTTTTACCTCATAAAATGAAGGACAACAGAAATAATTAGGTTCGTTTGGCTTTCACCACATTTTAATTAACCCAAGCTATTATGATAATTCCCTTGTTTACTAAACTTGGTGGCAAAAAAGTACTAACAAGTTCAAAGAGAAGTTTAGCCTTCTAAAGTTAACCAAATATAAGTAAAATGTGTTAACGTATGTTTCAATGATGGTATACTATTCAAGTTAGAAAGTACTCATGCCGAAATAAAAAAAACTGCCAGCCACGGTTGCACATGACTGTAATCCCAGGTGCTTGGGAGACTGAAGCAGGAGGATCACATGTTGGAGGCCAGCCTCAACAATTTAGCAAGGAGGCCCTAAGCAACTTAGTGAGACTCTGTCTCATAATTTAAGAAAAAAAGCTCTGGGATGGGGCTCAGTGGTAAAGCATTCCTAGTGTCAATCCCCAGTACAAAAAACAAAAAAGAAAACCCACCAAACAAAAAACCCAAAAAACAAAGATTGGAAAAATACTGTCAAGAAATTGATTATGTTTTTGATTATGCTTTTAGGTTTCAAGAGCTGTGTCAACCAGAAACAATCATATATGATTTTATCATATAAATGAAAAGCTCACTGTGCTTCCTACCCTGTTACCTCTAGTGCCTTAAACTTCTGAGGTCCTTGAGGGACATCCAAGTAGACAAGACTTTTTTTTTAGAAGATAAAGATGTAGAAACAATAGCAACAACACAAGTAACTAACCTTTGTAAAATGTTAACTACATTTCAGGTTTTGTTCCATGCAGTTCTCACATATTAACTCACTGAAATTTATTTATTTATTTTGGCTCTGGGGATTGAACCCAGGAGTGCTTTAGTACGGAGCTACATCCCCAGCTTATATATATACATTATAGTTTTACATAATGATGGTGTTAATTGTCACATATTCCTAGATGCACACAAATCAGCAATACAATTTGTTCAATATCCCCCCCAACACCACTATACCTCCCTCCTCCTGTCCCCTGATCCCTTGCCTTTCCTCTGGGTCCTATATTATTCCTAAAAAACCCAAATACAGTGACATAATTCTTATACCTATGAAGAACATTTTTTATATGTATGGCTATAGTATATACAGTGACATTTATAACTGCTTGGAATGTACTTTGCTTTATCTCAGTTTCAACATTTCCCTTCTCCTCCCTTCCTATCATCCCTTATTATTCTTCAAAATATTTGACAATAGGATTAAACATTTACGTGTCTCTAGGGTACGCAGCATAGCTTGTTCAAATATGAAGTATCTTGCAACTGTATCTCATAAATATTAACATTTTGCATTTTTATTCTATGGATCTAATACATGAGTTTGTCTACTTTACTCCCAAGCCTCCACAAATGAAGGAAACCATTTAGCCCTTGACTCTCTGGGTTTGGCTAACTTCACTCAGCATGATTTCTTCCAATGCCATCCATTTACCTTCAATAGATGCAATATCATTGTTTCTAATAGCTGAGTAGAACTCCATTGTATATATGGAGCTTCTGGATCCATTCATCCAGTGAGGGGCATCTGGATTGGTTCCATAATTTAGCGATTGTAACTTGAGCTGCTGTGAACATGGATTTTCCTGTGTTGCTATAATGTGCTGATTCTAACTCCTCTGGGAAAATACCCAGAAGAGAGATAGCTCTTCAGCTCTTTTTATTTTTTGTTTTGAGACAGGATCTTACTAATTTGCTTAGGGCCTCACTAAATTGTTGAGGCTGGCCTTGGAAAATGTAATCCTCCTGCCTCAGCCTCCTGAGCTGCTGGGATTATAGGTAACTCATTGAATTTTTATAATAATCTAACAGAAGCCTGTAATTAGGGCCTTTCATTAGATCACACAGGCAGAGAAATATGGAATGGAGATTTGTGATGATAGTCTTAACATTTGTATTTGAGTCTTATTTCACCTTGGTTCTCCTTTAGATCTTTTTATTTTTACTTATTTACTACTTGTACCATAAATTCTTTTCCTTTTTTAAAACCTGAACTAAATATTATCACTTCTGTCTTGTGTAGTTAACCTCTCTCTTAATGACATTAAATGTACTTCAGACTTCTTAATCTTAAGAAGGGCCCTCTTTGATTCTGCATCCATACCCCTGACCAACTCTTTCTCTTTTACCTCTGCTTTCACAGTGAGACTTCTCAAAGCAGTCTGTGACTGCTGCCTCCTTCAACCCAGTAACCCCCCACACCATTTCACTCTAGATGCAAAACTGCACTTGTAAGATGACCAGTGACCTTCATGGCACTAAATCCTATGAACAACCTTCAATTTAGTGCATAAGACAGCAGCACCAATAGAGCTTTCTGTTTTGATGAGTGAGGCCGAGTTGACTTCTGTGGCTTACAAACCACAGAAGTCCGCTGACACCCCAGCTCCTCAACATTGTCTTGTTCTGCTCTGGTCTTTGCTCTTCATGTGTCACTCAAGCTGTCCTTTTTCCAGTTCCATGAATAGGTTTTGTTGTCTCCTACCACTGGGCCTTGGCACATGCTGTCTCCTTGTCTGAACATCTCTTCCTCTTCTTCATTTAATAAATTTTAATTCATCAGCTTCACATCCAATATCTCTTTGGCTGAGGAATCTTCCTTGAACTTGATCCATTTCTGTTGTTACCTATTCTCAAGGCCCAGAGACACAGATTAATATTCATATAAATTACTGACCAGAGTAAAGAGGTACTCTACCTGGTTTGGTGATAAGGTCTTCATTTTAATTACAACCACATTGTGATTTTCCAAAAGACATTTAATGGACCTCTTCAAGTGGTGTGATTGAATGACGGTTCGAACCTCCTTTCAAGACAGAGCGCTTATCTCCTGATGACTCCTAGGGCTTTCCAGGGTGTCTGAACACAGCTCTGCTCATTGTATCTATTATGATCATGGCAATGGCATAAAGTGGATGGCTCAGAACAAGGCAGAGAACGCCTAGCTGCTGCCATGCAGGTCTTTGCCTGTGAGAGTTGGTTTGCTGCTTCTCTAGTTATTATTGCTAATGCTTCAGGGAGCTGTATTGGCAGGTTCTCCAATGCTTTGCAGTTTGGCACTTCACCTCAGTCTGGCTTCTTGTGTCCTTTTGTTTTGATTATGCCTCAAGTTGCAGATTCCTTGATCTTGTATACTTACTGCATAGGTTCAGGAAGCACACAGAAAAGGAATATCCTTCATAACCCTTTAGGGCATGAGTAGAGTTATAATCTTCATTTTCATATGGTAGAACTGAGGTCAGATAAGAAATAACTACTGAAGATAGTTACGGAGGCCAGGTGCATCGAGTTTTGGGGCTCTGCTCTTTTCTTCAATAGTGTCAATTTTAAAATGTTTTCAACTCTGTATTGTCTTCTTTTCACAGAAGTTCTAATATCTGTTTATATTATACATTTCAATTCAGTGCAGCAAAGTTATCTACTGGCTACACAGACAATTCTGGAAGATATAAACCAATAATGCAAATTCTTCAACCATGTAATTTGGTGGGAGAAGAGGTGAGAATGAAATAATATCACCTACTTTATTCCTTCAATGCCTCATGCCCAACCTTCACAGAACTGAAATTAGACTTGATCTTGGATTCTGTTTCTCTTATATCCCATTCTTTTATTATTACATTTCTCATGAATATCTTTTCATCTATCTGAAACCAAGTCAGATGGCAAAAGAATTACGAGAAGATCATGATAACAAATGACTTTGTCTCTATCCTTAACCTTGAGTCAAAGTGAGGGGCAAGTGGCAATTCAAATGTGATATGGTTCTTAAATTTGGAAGAGTGAAAGGATTATTTATTAACATTTTAATAAACCTGATGTACTATTGAGAAATATTTGAGTTTTGTATTGCACTCCTGCCAACCTATCATAAAAGAGCAGAATCAACATACAACTCCATAGTGCAGACTGCTAGCTGCCTTTCCCAATATCTAATACAAACGTTTGTTAAAGATGACGTTTTCCAGCTTCCATTTTAAATAGTCTGGCTGGGTAAGTAGGTACTGGACAATGAGCTATAGTGAAAGATTATAGCTGCCAGAAGGAATCTTAAAAGACATCTGGCACTCACCCTTACCTTTTTCCTTTCTGCTTATTAGCATATGACAATGGCCTTGAGACATGAGGTGGCAGACTATGGTTCCTGGACCATTAGCATAGAAGCTTCCATGCCAGCTCTGTGAGATAAAAGTTAAGAAAGGTAAAAGTTGGTCTTTTTAAAGTCATTGTTGTTGTGGAATTTATATCAAAGGAGCTGAATTCAATTCTGATTGAAATTGCCTCTCTGTCACAATATCCTAATGCCTGGATTATTTTATTTCCTGAGAGAGAAAAATCAGCTCTTTTTTTGTGTATGTTTCTAGGGTCCATCCACAGAAGCAGGCTGTTTTACATTATCATGAGAGAAAGTAACATGGGTATGGATAATTGTGTTTTGCTCATCTGAAGGAGAGGACTTAAGAGGGAACTGAGAGAAATTCTGGGATGCTGGATGACCCTTGAGGACTGGGAAAGGAATCAGGGCTCATGGTTTTAGTTAGTGGTGGAGATCTGAAGCCAGCGGAAGGAGTGTCCTTGTGGATGTTGGAATCTCATGTGAGATGGCCATGCTTGTGTGCACATGGATTGGGCAGTAGATGTTATCATATTGAGTGTGTCACCGAGGCTCCACAAGGCTGAACAGGAGATGGAGAGAAAACTATGGGTGGAACCAGTCCCTTCACCATAAATCAAGAATATCAGTGACCAAAATAAATTGCTGACCCTAGCCCCAAACTTTGAACTCCATGAAAGAAGTAATCCAAAGGTGATGTTTATTTGATTTGTTAAAGATTTTTAACAAAATCTGTGGGGTCTTGAGCCAGATTTAATTCAGTTTGGAACACAAAGGAATATTATGTTTTTCAGCCCTAGTGGAGTAATTTATAACATTAGGGTAGAATGGAATATCCATGATCTCCCTGAACTCTTTACACAAAGTCATGAGATATTTTTCAATTCAAAGTATACATCTTGTTTCTACATATGTGCCAAAACATTGTAGATAAACTTTTTGAGCAGGAAATTAATTACTTGGTAAATTCAAAATATATTTATTGAACTTGACTTTGTGCCAGGCACTGTTATTTATAGACCAATAGGATTAGCCATAGACCAAAGATAAATGCCGCCTTCCTTGGAAATTACCTTCTAGTTAGTGAATAGACAATAAATGCAATACCCTAACTGTTAAGGGGTTGATTTAGTAGGAGGTTCAGAGAGAAGAGACACAGCATACTTTTTCTTTCTTTTTGTTTTGGCTGCACTAATCTTAGAGAGGGGCCATTTTTTTTTTCCATTAGAGAGAATATGTACCAAATAAGAGTTTCAGCCCAGTGCATTTTAATAGAATGGACTTAAATAAGCTCACATACAGAATTTCTGAAATTGTTCAAAACAGTACCCTGAGGTATTGCTAAAAACTCTGCCAAAAGTAGCAGATTTCAGGAGCAGACATTTGATCCCAAACATTTTGCAGCATATAAACAGACCAGGGTACTGACAAGAAGTAAAGACATTAAAAATACAACAGATGAATGAATTACTTGCTTTCCTGAGGCTAAATACTGTGATGTACTGGGGTGCTAGAGACAGTCTCTAAGGACAGAAATTCATTTCTGTCGGACTTTGAAATTTTTCTTGCTACAGAAAACTTACTGAACTGTTTGTGAACACTCTTACCTGGTGGGTTGAGAGTGATGATAATGTGCATTGGCCTTACTGTAGGTAAGTGTCTGTGGGAAGTGAGGATCACTGGTTGAGATGGATCTGCTGGAATTGGAGTAAGTGTGAGTCTCAGTGTTGTTCTGAGGGGAAGGACCTAAGAAGTAGATCATTAGGTGTTATATAAAAATGTGCAATTATTAAAAAGCATGAGGGTCTAGGGCAAGATTAAGGATCTTGGAAAATAGAATAAAGTGTCCAGAAAAAGGAAGATTCAAGAAGCCAATATTTAATGTTTTATGTCTCTGAGTAGGGCCACACCTGGGAGAATCTTCAAGGGATATGTGGGGTAAAAAGAGAAGAAAGGAAGCTCTTTTTGGAGTTGGGAGGAGGTGACTTTGGGCCAAAGAGTTTTGATTTGGAACTAAGAGCTAAGTGTGAAGGCTAACAAAGGATATTTAGGAGATTCTAAGATTTGCAGGTTGACTCTGACTCTGCATATTGTTATAAAACTGCATTTTAACCCATGCCTGCAGGGTTAAAAAATTAGCTGCTAAAGCATAGATCACAGTTTGACAGTGGGAGTGCTTTTCTAGAGAGAAAGATGTTGACTGTACCCTGCAGTGGGTTTCTCTGGATATACATTATCTGGCATAGGCTGACTGCACAAAGTAAGCAGTAAAATGTTTCTGAAATTCTGGAATCAGTGTAGCCATTCAATCAAAGCACAGTTCAGTAGCTCTTTCCTCTTTTGATTATGTTATCCTCCACTGAGAAATTTGAATATTTTCTCTTGGCATAATATATGAAAAATTTGAATGTTATTTTCTTGTATTTATTATTACATATACATATTTTAAGTTTTATATATTACATATAACTGTATATAGTCATAGATAGAGTTATATATATTTATAGTTATTTATATAGTTAAATGTTATTCTGTATAATAAACATATAACTATAACTATATACATAAAATTATTTAGTATTTTGAAACTTTAAAACTTGCATATGTTTTTTAGAAGGTTATTTTTTCCCCTTTATAAAAGCTAAGCTTACAATTTGGAAATGCATCACTAAGTGGCAGATGCCTGGTGATTGAACTACAGGATTTTATTTTTCCCAATTTAGCTGAGTTTCTCTGTTCAAGCTCCAACAGTTTTACTTTATCTCTCTCCTCTCTTAAGTAAACAAATGCATATGTAAATGCACACACATATAGACACAGAGGTATGTGTGCATTGACACACACATACGAATTCACCTGGATGTCTTAAAAAACTTTCAACATTGGGAATATTGAAAAGAACAGCCTCTGTATATTTAAAAACAGTAATTTAAAGAAATTTTCTAATGAAATAATTTCACATATTTCCTATTAACCTTTCATCTATCATCACTTTTTCTAATTTAACATATTTCACACCCTGGCATGAATTATAAAATGTAATTTAAAGTTTACCCTATTTCTCTTCCTGGGGTGATTTCATGAGTCAGGGACTTCAAGATCGTAGATCAAAGTCTTGCTACATCTCAGCAGCTGTCTTTACTACTCAAGAGAGAGCAGTGTGAGTTCTTCTGAGCTCATCAGAGAGAAGGTGTGAGTTTTCCTTTTTCGCACCCCTGTTCTCAGAACATCTGCTTCTTGTCTCCCATAAGGAGGAGACTAAGGTGAAGAAAATGCAGTAATGGAGATTCTGTTGAGAGTGTAAGTGCCCTTCTGACTAGGTTGTCTTTGATCCTCAAGGGCCTTCTTATCATTTTGCTCTCCATATGTTTGAGAATAGTTGCCAAATCATGGTGTACTAGGAAGAGTGCTAGGCAAGGAGTCAGGTGATCTTAATGAGTGTCTAACTCTACCATGAAAGAGCTGTATTGCTATGGGAAAATTGTGGGTTCTTTGCTTATTTATTTTGTCTATAAATGGTACAATGGGATATTATGATCTTAAATTTCTTACAGTCCTATACACTAATCCATTCTTGACCATCTTCTTACTACACACACACACACACACACAGTGATTTTTCTCCCAACACATAGCTGACATCAATTCTCATAATTACTTTGCATACTTTCTTTTTCTTTTTTTGAGTTTGAGTTTTTATTCATTTTTCCACTGGTAATTACATTACCCACACAAAAGACAGTTATTGAAGAGGTTCAAAATAATTAAACTATTTTTTTCACTCTAGATTTGTAAGCTTTCACTTCTCTTTAGACAGCCCACATTTTTCCCACCAAAATCACCTCATCATTTAAGAATGCAATAATAATAAAAATTTAACAGTCAGTAGAATAAAAAGATCAGACTTCTGAAGGGCAGCCCTGCATCTTCCAGGATCACAAATGTTTATTCATAATTATAATTTACACTTGTGGATATTTGTAATGTATCCAGCACTGAGCAGTAAACTTTGCATATGCTATCTCAGTGAAAATTTTCAGTGACTCATGGAGTTGATACTATTGTTAACCCATTATACAGATGAGAAAGGTGAGACAGAGGGTTTCCATGAGCTGCCCAAGGTCAAAGAGCCCATAGCTGATAGGTAGGATTCAAACTCACACAGTTCACTTGCAAAATCTGATTCCTCAATCACATCCTGCCCATATTGTAGCCAGATAAATTAACTCCATAGACACATGGAAAAATGAAAGAAGGCCAACAAGGACTAAGTCATCACTAGTAGAGTGTAAGCAGCAAGAGGGTGGACCTGGAGCAATAAGGCAACTGTCAGCATATAATAAACCTTACAGAGCTGAGTAGAGGCTCAGAGTAGAGTCTAAAGGTATAAACAGAAGCTCCTTTCATTTCTGAGTCTGGGAAGTCAAGGAGAGCTGAGTCATAAAAATCATAAACAGCTTCAATGAAGTCATGAGGGAGAGAATATGTCCTCAGAAGTTCACATAGGCTCTCAGCAAATGAAGATCCTGAGAGTGGTATTAGAGAACAGGCATAAAAGTAGCCAACAGCCTTGATACAGCAAAGCCTGACATCTGGGGGAGAGAAGGCAGAGAAGAAGGGCACAAGCATGAGCAGACAGCCTATGAAGATGTATGATGTAGAGGAGAGCTCATCACAGCCACTGTAACCCTGCCCACCCCACTCCCACAAAACCAGTTCCTTATTAACCATGGCCTGTGGTTTCCTTCTCCTTCACTAGTGAGGTGAGGAGTGGAAGGGAAGCAAGGTAAGTAACTCTTTAAATGACTACTCTTTTAGTGTGGGCATGGGCTATTTTGATATTTTTTTTATTCATTCAGCATAGTCATACATATAGGAGGGAATCGTTGCCATATAATCATGATCACATGCATAATGACAGAGCAAGCCAAGGCTGATGCCAGTTCATTATCTCCCCCCTTTGGGGTTCCCCCCAATTCTGTGTTTCCCTTACTTTACCCCAGTGTTAGTTGGGCTTCTTGTGGAAGTTGAAGGTTGCCCACTGGGTTGATAACCCCCCATCTGCCTTGATAGCTCTCTTATTACCACCCCCACCTGCCCCCCCTTCATCCCCTAGTGTCATAGGCAAGTTTGCCCCATTCATGTAAAAATTAACCCATGTTGAGGTTATTATTAGCTTAGCCAACTTTCAGTCTGTTTCTGATTGTATTCTAGCTTCCACATATGAGAGAAAACATTCGACCTTTGAGTCTCTGAATTTGGGGTATTTCATATGAAATATGAAAAAATATTTCATATTTTTCCATCTCCATTCATTTGGCTGAAAATGCCATGATATCATTCTCTCTAATAGCAGAGTAGAATTCCATTGTATATATGTACCACTCGTCCAGTGAAGGGTATCTGGATTGGTTCCAAAGTTTAGCTATAGTAAAATGAGCAACTATTAAACATTGATGAAGCTGTATCTCTGTAATATACCAATTGTAGCACTTTTGGGAAAATATCCAGGACTGGGATAGGTGGGTCATAAGATGATTCCAGGCTTAGTTGTCTGAGGAGACTCCACACTGCTTTCCAGAGTGGCTGTACAAGCTTGCAGTCCCACCAACAGTGTGAAAGTATTCCTCTCTTCCTCAAACCCCTCCCGCATCTATCATTGTTTGTATTCTTTACTTTTGCCATTCTGACAGGAGTGAGGTGGAACCTCAGTGAAGTTTTGATTTGCATTTTGATGATTGCTACTGATGTAGAGCATTTTCTCATATATTTATGGGCTTTTATGGGCTTTTTGGACTTCCTCCATTGAGAAATTTCTATTTAGCTCCCTAGCCCATTTATTGATTGGATTCTTTGTGGTTCTGATGTTCAGTTGTTTGAATTCTTTGTATATTCTGGATATTAGCTCTCTGTCTGAGGTGTAGCAGGCAAAGATTTTCTCCCATTTTGTAGTTTTGCTCTTGACACTTTTGACTAATTCTTTAGCTGTGCAGAAGCTTTTTAGTTTAATGGCATCCCATTCATTTATTCTTGGCTTTAATTCTTGCACTGTGGAGTTTTGTTAAGGAAGATGGTGCCGATACTTATGTTATGTAGTATTGATCCTATTTTTTTTCAAGCAATTATATAGTTGCTGGTTTAATTTCCAGATCCTTGAACCATTTTGATTTGATTCTTGTGGAGGGTGAGAGGTAAGGATCCAATTTCAGTTGTCTGCATATGGCTGTCCACTTTGTCCAGCACCATTTGTTGAACAGCCTGTCCTTCTTCCACTCTATGCATTTGCCCACTTTATCAAATATCAGATGGTTAAAGATTTGAGTTGAATTGGTATCTTACATTCTGTTCCATTGGTCTTCATTTCTGTTTTGATACCAATACTGTGCTGTTTTTGTTGCTATAGTCCTGTAGTATAATTTCAGTTCAGGAATTGTGACACCTCCTGCTTCCTCTTTCTTGGTTAGTAATATTTTGACTATTCTCAGCCTTTTGTTATTCCATATGAATTTGAGAATTGCTTATTTTTATATCCATGAAGAATGTCATTGGTATCTTGAAGGGGATTGCATTGAATCTGTATAATGCTTTTGGTAGAATGGCCATTTTGATTATATAGATTCTGCCTAACCAAGAACATGGAATGTTCTTTCCATCTCATGCCTTCTGCAATTTCTTTTTTAAATGTTTGATAGTTTTCATTGTAGAGGTCCTTTATATTCTTTGTTAGATTAATGCCCAAGTATTTTATTGTTTTTGAGGTGATTGTGAATGGGACAGACTTCCTAATTTCTTCTTCAGTGAACTTGTTGCTGGAGTACAGGAAAGCTAATGATTTATGAGTGTTTATCTTATAGCCAGCCAATTTGCTGAAATCTTTTATAAGCTCTAGAAGTTTTCTGGTTGAACTTATTGGGTCTTCTAGGTATAGGATCATGTCATGAGCAAATAGAGACTTGACTTTTTCTTTTCCTATTCAAATCCTTTGATTTCCTTCTCTTGTCTGATAGCTCTGGCTAGGGTTTCAAGGATGATATTGAAGTGAAGTATTGTGTACCTTTAGGTTTTCCAGTACCTCAGGGGATAGGGAATAGAAGACAATAAGTGCAGCCAATGCATACACCAGACAATATCGACTATAGCTGTTACAGGGTTGATTAGCACCTATAGGAGCAATGGGATTAGCAGTCTTCTTCCTTGATAGCTTTCACACTATACTTGGTTAGCAAGCAAACACCCGTTTTCAAGTGTGGTGTTCACTTCAGTTTACCAGGACCTCTGTAGGTGAGGAGAGCAAAGGGAAGTCTAGAGAGCAAAGGGAATGAGGTAAGCAGGTAGTGTGGAACTTGTGAATTAGGATACAGAGCTACAACGTAGTAGAGATGATGTAGGCTATTCTGCTAGAAATATTGAAAAGATAGAAATGGGATGGTTGTGGGGTAATGACTTTTAGGGAGGATGAGAGAGATCAGAATATAGTTTTGGAATTTACAGAGTAAAAGGAAGAAGGGGATAGTAGAGACGGGGTCTTTTCAATCCAAAGTGACTGAGGACTATTTTGTAATATTGCAGACCACCACAGGTTGAACCCCAGCAATATGGACACAGCAGACAAATACAACAAATCACAGTGACAGAAAAATATATCAACTACACACACAAACAAGCAAACAAACAAAAATAAAACATGTACTAAGAAACACCAATTCCAAGAACAACAACAGAAAAAGTAAAAGGAGTTGGGAAGGTTCTGAATTATTACTGTTGATGTCAAAAACCTGAGTTGCATCATTCTTGGGCAGTTTAGTGTCTGTCTGCCCATACTCTTGTCCCACTTCAGTGGAGGACCCAGGAGCTGCTGGGAGTCTGGTGGATCCTGGTGCAGCTGTAAGGGACTCTTGCTGTTCCAAGGAGAGTTGCTGACTTGAACTGAGCACACCTGGGACTGTTATTGCCCCACTCTTGGGTGTCTTGAGGTCCCCACTTGCCCTAAGAGATGATATGTGGGGCAGTCTCAACCCCAGCAAGGGGAGGTAGGTGTGAAAGAGACACCAGCCCAGCTAGACCAGTGTCTGTGGAGGTCTCAAAAGCAACCTCTAGTGGACGTGGAAACCCAGTTCCCCTTGGAGCACCCAGGACCTATGGGACCACTTCTGTTTACAGAAGTCAGGGTTTGAAAGTAGAGGAAAGCTCTGGATCCAGGCTGCCCCTTCAGTTCATAGGTTCCTGAGGCTGACACTAACCTCTGATCTGCCTGAGAGTCAGGCAATATCTGTTGGATCTGACGACCTAACCCCTCCAAGGGTGTTTATGTCCTATTGAGCAGAATGCTGATCATTGATCCACCGCAGATCAGGCTTGTAATAGGGTGTATGGGAAGCCTCTGAACACAAGTCACTGGACCAGTAGGAAAGATCCGCCAGGCCCACACAGCCCCCAGGGTAGACAGTCAAAACACTGGGTACCTGGAGCCACTCTTCCAGACTGTACTCCCTATTCCACTCTGTCTGGTATTTTAGGGTTCACTGTTCACAAAATGATTTCTGTACTGCCCTCCATGAGGTTTCAAAATGGCGGTGCTGCTCCACTTTTTCATGCAATGAGATTCAGGGTACTCTAATTTGCATGTGCTAAAGTAGTTGCTCTTTTCCTGCTGCTGCTGCAGCCCTGGGGCACCGGGGTCCCATGCCAAGGCTCCCTTGAGTGCTCACCACTGTGTCTGAGTTTATTTAAGCGTATACAACTTTCTCCCCTCTGGGGGAAATTATTAATTGGGATTTCCTGCTGTTTCAGCTTGTCCACGGCTCCCTGTCATTAAACTTCCTTCCCTGGACAGTAATGAGTTTGGGGAGATATCTTGCCATCCATCCACCTTACAGTAGGGCATCTCTCCCAGTGTTGGTATCCTTCATTCACGAGAGACTCTTCACTCAGCTCTGCCACGGGTCACCATCATGAAAAAACTGCATACTTTCTTTATAAAAGTAAAAATTATAAGATTCCTGAATATAATGAAACATCTCTTTGAACACATTTAAATATAAAATTTATCTAAGTTTTATTATTTTATTGGTATAGATTCTTTTACTAAAACATGTTCCTCAGGTGTTTGTTGAAGGATTGTTATTACATATATATGTGCCACAGTGTTGAGAACTTTATACCAGCCTCATTACAAAGTTAGAAACCATGCTTAGAAATGAAAAATGTAAAGTCATGTGACTAATAGCTGAGTAATTATTTTAATAAATACAAACGTGATTTTCAAAATATTAGTTGGACAGAATAAAAATATTCTGAGAGTTTTCAGCTAGAATGGAGTTGAGGAAATGGGAATGGAAAGGTCTCTTGGGGAGACTCAATATTGCTAATGTGAAGGATTGGTAGAGGAGGAAGAACCCTCTAAGAAGACTGAGAAGAAATGAGAGGCAGAAGACAAAGCAGAGGGCCGTCTGTCAGAGAAGCAAGGAGGGAGAAACTTCGAAAAGAAGATTAGTCACAAAATGTTAGGAGGATGTCAAATAAAATAAGGATTTAAATGGATCTCTTGCTAGGAAGAAATCCACATACAGGAAAGCCAGTAGAAACCAAAACATTCCCTCCACTCTTTCCCAGATGCCATCAATGAGCAGCTGTTAAGTTATCTGTTCTTAGCCAACATCTTTCCCTGAAGTTTTTACATATAGCAACAGTGACTGACATGGTTCCAACACTTCGTGACCTCCTAGGTCCATTGCCTCATCACTGACTGTCAACTTTCCTTTGATTTTAGTATAAATGACAGAAGGGGGGAGAGAGAGAGAGAGAGAGAAGGAGTTTTTCTCTTTGAACTTGCACATAAATCACAAATTTCTGGCGAACTGTGTTATTTAGGGTTCTCTACAGGAACAGAATGAATAGGATTTGTATATGTCTGATAATAAAAGAGGATATTTTAGATTGGCTTACAGGATCAGAAACTGGATGGTCCCACAGTAGTTGTATGTAGGCTGGAGTACTGGAAGAACAAGTAGCTGCTCATTCCAAGAAGCTGGAGCTTTAGAACAAGAGGGATCAAGGATGTAGCCCCAGTCCAAGACTGACGGTCTGGAATCTCCCTGGAAAATTGCTGGTGAAAATCTACACTGGAAGAGTGAAGTAGTCTGAGTCTGATGTCCACAGGTGATGGCAGCAGCAACAGATACACTGCTCAAAAACAGTCAAGCTCACATTTACCAGACTTCCTCCTTCTTCCACCTGTTGTTCCATTCAGGTCCCCAGCTTATTGGGAAATGCCCATATTTGTTCAGTGTGGGTATCCCCCCCTTCAGTTTGCAATCCCACATGTCAATCATCTCTGTAAACACCATCATAGACCCATCCATAAGTCTCCTAATCCTAGATGTCTCTTAGTCCAGTCAAGTTAACAATCTGGATTAGCCATCACAACCACCCTTTGGGTTTTAGGTCAGGTATCTTCTCCTGTTGTTAATTGAAGAGGCTCTGTGCTAGACATGCTGGTCAATTTGCCTGTTGTATACACTTCTCCTCACTTAAAGTGGCCAGCCTGTATTCTTAGGGTATATCTTTTGTGTCATGGCCTATAGTTCTTTTAAGAAGGCTTGGATGCAGTTTCTATCATGAGAATGCCGAATAAACTCAACTTGTTCACAACTGATTAACTATAAGAAAACACCTGATCTAATGGGTAGGGGTGAAAACTCTTTGTCATTATATTTCCTCTGTATTATAGAGGAAAATATTTCATTTATGTCAGTGGTCTGAAGTAGAGAACAAACACACTCATAAACAAATTTCTAGCCAAGAGCATTAGATTACTCAATTGATTTTAAAAGGATTATTGTTCATCCCCTGGGACTCTGCACATGGCTGCCTGAACAACACTGGGGGTTCTGTTAGTTTTATTGGGGAATTATCAGTAACTGCAATAAAAAGGAATCTCTTTTCTCAACAAATGATAAGACTACATGTCTATGATGCAAAAGTTATCATTTCTTCTTCAGATAAAAAATACAAATAGATATAAGCTTTGAGCCAGCTGAAAATTTTTCATCAAGGGGAGAGCATAATAACATCATGTAAAACTTGAATTGATCATTATAGAAAATTGAACTAGTCCCCCAGGACACAATGTTTTTTGGATAAAGCCTTCTGGTGGGATGAACTGCTGAAAGATGTAGGTCATTTTTCTCCTTTTAGGTTGCTCCTTGTTAAAATGGCTGTTACAAATGTAGTAAAAGTCAGTGTCATTGAGGAAGTAATGAACATAGAAAGTGTTCATTAGTCTAGATGATTCTTTTAAAAACCTAATCTATAAGTTTGTTTCCTTATTATTTTGTTCACAAAAATTCTATATGATATGGTAATATTCTCCTGACTCAGGTCTTCTATTAGGTATTTGAATTTAAGTTCCCTATTCTGTTGGATAATCCTTTCTAAATTCTTTGGTATATATGAGGTTGATAGAAGATTAGTTTGCTCTGCTTTAATTCTTTTCAATTTGAATAGGAAGAGTACAGAATTTACCAACACATTTGACAGTCATTTATCACTCAATTTCAGTATGAAATGCAAGTTGTCTGTGCTTCCTGGGATGTAAGCATGAAAGTCACAGTCTCTGCTCTCAGGAGCTGATGTCCCCACTAACACTGCTGTGGAGGATGCCAGTGATGACTTAGGCACCTCTCTTTCCATTGCTTGAAGCACTCATTTATTTAAGACCTGAGATGTTCTTTCAGTCTACTGCCATAACATTTTTATATTCTGTCTCAACGCTTGAGCTATCTATTTATCCTTAAAAACTGAACCTGTATCATCTCCACCACCATAAAATTGTTTGTTTTTCCATGGTTTGTTTTCTCTTCAAGGATTCCTGGTTATGAAACTAAATATTGATTTAAAAAAAAATCTTAACCTGCATGCTGAGTTTCTAAGTCGCTTTTTTTTTTTTAATGTCCTGAATCCTCAGTCTCCCAAGTATGAAGAGAATGTGAAGGACTGTGGGTCTCTACCCTGCATTACTTAGACACCCAGGGGGCATCAACCTCTTGGGAAGGGATTGAGACTGGAGATCATGCTAACAGAGACCATAAATATTAGATTCAGTTTAAGTAGATGCTGGACTTGAAAGGAAAAATTAATTCTAGTTGATGATATTTAAGGCCTCCAAAGTTAGGTGCATGAATATAGGATCTTCCTTTGGGCACCCACAGGACCAGGTACATTGATTTTTCATTATTTTCTATTTGATTTCTTCTTCCCCCCTCCTCCTCTTCTTTTTTTTCTTCCTCTTCCTCTTCTCCTTCTTCTTCTTCCTCCTCCTCCTCTTCCTCTTCCTCTTCTTTTTTTTTTTTTTGTGGTACAAAGGATTGAACCTAGGGATGCTTAACCACTGAGCCACATCCTTAGCCCATTTCATATTTTTGTTTTGAGACAGAGTCTTCCTAAGTTGCTTAGGGCCTTGCTAAGTTGCTGCAGCTGGCTTCAAACTTGTGATCCTCCTGCCTCAGCCTCCAGAGCCACTAGGTTATAAGCGTGTGCTACTACACCTATTAGTTCACTTGTATTCGTTCCCCAAGTTGATGATTTTGGATTAGCAGATTCTGTTTTCTTGAGTTTTGACAGGACACTTTGGCTATTATCTCTTTAGTGAGAACCACTGGTTCTATATTTAATTATTATGATTCATTTACAGTTAGGATTATCCTCATGTTCTACAAATGTTGCAATGTGAACTACTGCCCTAAATCATACCTTCTCCATCTCAACTTCTATGCCAATTCCAAGAGGATAGACTTTTAATATCATTCACTACTTCCCCCTGAATCTTCTATTCAGCTTTGGCTTTACACATTGGTGGAATTTGCTGGCTATCCACCTGTTGTTCGAAGACAAATATAATGGAGTAACACGATTCTCAGCTGGATCTTTGGGATCTACAATGCCATCACTGCAGATATGCTTGGCTGGGCTGAGGCACTGCCTTCTTTTACTATGTTATCTCTATGACATCCCTGAAGAATAATATATTTGTTCATAGCACAGCCTGTTGATTTCGTTGTGCCTGCTTTCACCTGATGATCTGCAGTATTGAGCTCCCCATGACTCACATGGATGAGGGTTGTGAGTTGTTGTTATTCTGGTCCTGCCCCCTGACCAGTTGGTACCGCTGGGCCAGAACACAGACTGTCAGCTGGCTAGATGGGAAAATGTTGCTTTTCACCAGCTATAAGATTTTGAGAATCTTCTTCATGCTGCCCTTTTATACTCTGCTATAAATGTTTATCTGACCAGGACTCTTCCATTGACCCTCCCTCCAAGATGAACCATCCTTTTTTTTTTTTTTT
>PVKS010019775.1:0-37793 GCA_004027875.1 Aplodontia rufa
TTTGGTGGCTGAAATCAGTGTTCTGGCTCTTAAACATAATTATATGGGCTTATTGTGTGGGAGGTAAATAAAACCAAGGTAAAAGACTATTTCATTCAGAATAAAATGCATCTCAACAGATTAAATTTTGGTTAATACAGGCTGGGTTGGTACACATATACAGTATATCCACTTGTTTAAAAAAATGCTTAGGTGCTGAAAAACTGATGTGGCACTTCCTGGAAAGTACTTTTTAGTACAGGTAAAGGGATCAGTCTTGTGTAAAGTAAACCTCTTTAGGTATCATAAAGAGCACCTTGGAAAATGCCTGAATTTTCCTTTCAAATATGTTTATAACCAACCTTATTTTCAAATAATACTTTTCCCAGAAAAAAATTTATATTCTAAAGACTTTTTTAGAAAGAATGTTTTTCTCTTCCCCTTCTGGAATTAAAACACCTGGAAAAGTCTGGTTTATATTGGAAGTCTGACATGGTTTTAAGGGTAGCAATTTTAAAAGTGTTACTAAAGTACATTATTACAGATGTAGTTTTATATCAGGTTAACTGGTGCACCGGCCCCTCTGAAGTAATGTTAAACAAAACACATAAAATATAACACCTTGAATTCATGACATATTTTAAGGAAAAATCTATTACAATCTTCAAACTATCAAGAAATACTAAACCACCAAAATTTCCATAGCAAAGCAACTGGATGAAGTCTCCCACTCAATTTCAATGTAAATATAATTCGTGAAACACTGGAAAATCAATAAAACTATATGGTAAAACAAACAGAAGTGAAGATAAGATTTTAACTGGGTTAGGATAACCAATTAAAATTTTCCCATGGCTTTGATATGGTAACTATAAACTGTAGGGTTACCACAAAATTTGAAATTTTAGAATACTATAGCAATTCTTAAGGAATATTATAATATTGTATTTAAAGGTTTAAGTAATATGATTTGATCCTTTAGTGGTACTATTTAATATCCAGTTATCCAACAGACAATATATTTCTACTTTTACTTTTATAAATAAATATAATGATAGGATACTTGATGTCAGTTTCTGTTTCTGTGGTAACTGTCCTACAGGTAAGCTTAGCAGCTTTTAATAATGTAGGAATGGAATTCTTTTATTTGGGAATTTTTTAACTAGATATCCATACTTCCATATTAAGTATATGTATCTTTTTTCAGGATTATGTCATAGTGCAATATAAATCTTAGTTATGATATTTAGAATGTCAGAATGTCACATTTTGTGCTGATTTGCATACTTCAATAGTCTGGAGCAGCTGAAGCAGCTAAACTATTTAGCTCTGGGAAGGGTGGAATTCCCATATGAATTATAGTGATCTATGTATAACATAACATGAAAATCAGACTTCTTGAAGTATAATAAACCACTAGAGGTATTACTAATAACAAAGGGCCAAAAAAGGAAAAACTTCTTCAAATGATTATGGATCAGTACTTTTAGCCAATTTATGATTTTAAATTTTGCCTGATGGAGTTCAATTTCACTCTAGTCGAGGCTTTCTTGTTCTTCACCACTGGCCCTTCTGCCATCCATTCTCTTTTCTTTATGGCTGTTGCAAATTTTCCTCATCTCTTCTTCATACTTGATAAAATTCTCCCCAAACCTTGTCCAAGCTTTGAATGGAACAGTAATAGTATTACGGTAAGGTGGTCTCACCTCACTTACCTTCAGGAAAATTCCATATTTATTAGAGCCCACATCAAAGTAGAACCTTTTATTGTCCACTCTGAAAGAAGTCCCCTCTGGGAGTTCAAGTGGGTCATCGTCTCCACACCTTCGTTCTTCTATGTCCCCTTCGCCATAGTCTTCTATCAGCTGAACCAAGGCATCCCGAAACTCAATCATTCCTTGTGCTGGGAGGACAATAGTCTGTTCTTGGCCCAAACTGTGGCCAAAATAACCTATCATGCCAGTTCCCCGCATCATGGTTTGTCTAATCCTTAGGAAGCGACCCCGCTGATTTTCCTTTAGGTCTAGGTAATATTTCCTATTGTCCCTCTCTATATAGTCTGTTTTGAGGACACTGTGAGGATGCTCTTCCGACCCTACCGAAACTGGCGGGGAGGGTGCTGAGTGCTTCTGCCTCCTCCTGGAGCCTTGCTCTTTGCTGTGGCCATGCTCTTGCCTGTGGCCTTTCAGGCCCAGGTGGGCGTAGTGCTCGATGAAGTCCCCTAAACAGTCCTTCAGCTCCGCTGCTACAGATAGGGATAGGGTCAGTTTACTCTTTCTGATATTGTCCTGCCGGCCTCTCCCTATCCAGACTTCGGCTATCTTTAGGAACCGGCCCCGGGAGCTTTGCTTCACGTCTAGGTAAAATCTCTTTTTCTGGATGTCCACTCGTTTGGAGGCCAGCTCCTGGATTTCGGCTGTGCCCCCAGCCTGATTAGGGGTGGCTGAAGCGGCGTAGTGGGGGTAGTGAGAGTGCTGGGGCTGGGAATAGAGTCTACTCTTGCTTAGGCCAGAACCCCCTATATTCTTGCCTCCACGGCCGCGGCCGCCGCCGCCGCCTCCCCTCCGCCTGGCTCTTTCCATCTTCAGCTGCAAGTGACAAACAGACACACAGGGTGGGGTGGGGGAGGGGTGTTGAGAACAATTGCAGACGTCCCTTGGCCTGCACAGCCCCTGCCCGGGACCCCCACAGCGGCCAGGCTCCCACAGCGGCCAGGCTCCCACGGCTCTGGCCTCTGCCGGACCGTCGGCGGCGGCGGCTCCAGGCTCTGCACCGCGCAAACAGCATCCCTCCGCCGACCCGGCCTCCCGCTCCCGCACGCAGCTGAGCCGCCCACCTCGGGCTCCACAGCCCCCGGGGTCCCCAGCCAGCAGGCACTCACATCATCTTTGCCATCATCGCCGCCGCCGATGCCCTTCACCACCACCGCCGCCGCCGCCGCCAGCTCTCGGCCCCTCTGCTGCAGCCGCCGCAGCCGCCGCCCCCCGTCTCCTCCCCTGCCACTGCCCGCACTGCCCCCCGCCGGAGCAGCGGGGCAGGGGCATCGCCTGCGGCGCCCACCGCCGCCGGCGCCCCTCCTGCGGCCGCTGTCTCGATTCGGGCACCGGCCCTTCACCCGCCGGGAGGGGAGGGGGAGACGGGGAGGCTGAGGGCTGGGGGGGCGGGGGAAGGACCCCGCCTCCCCGGTACAGCGCGCTGAAGGGAGAGGGTGTCTCGAGTCGTCCCTCGGGGCGCGCCCGGAGGGAAGCCCAGTGCGTGGGGATGGAGCGTGTGAGGTGACTAAAGCGGTGTGAAGATGGGAATAAGGATGGTGTGACAACAGTGCTCTGACTTCCCGGGATTCCTCCGGGATGTAGGACTCTGGCGGCTCACCGGCACCTGCACGGCAACTACATTTCCCAACAAGCTCCGCAGCAGCCAGCGCCTGCGTCTGCGTTCCGCGCCGCGCCGGCTCCAGAGGGCGGGTCTTGGTGGGAGGGCTTCAGCGCCGCGCGAGTGCAAGGGTCGGGGGCGGGGCAGGGGCGGGGCCGGGGCGGGGCCAAGGAAGGTCTGTCTCCCAGAGCTGATGTGTACTTTGTGCGCCGGTGACGCGCCCTCGTACGCTCCAGTGTGCGCTCCGTAGCGCGGGAGTAAAGTTGATTTGGTCCCTTGCGTGAGGGTCTGGGTTGCAGGCCTTGGTGGTGCTGCATTCCACAAGACTTCCTTCTGGAGAAGACCCTGGAACTGGCTCTTCTCAGGGTAACGTGCCCTCCCACTCCTCCTTCCATTAGCTCCATACCCTGGGGTGTGTGATTCTAACCTTTTCCGACACTTGGAGATGTTCAGACATGCGGTGCGGTTCCCTGGGCTGTGTTTGGGAGATTTCACAGAAACAGACTGTCTCTTTTCCCTTTTCCCTTCGGGAAGAAGGCCCCAGACCGCGGGTAGGCCTTCTCCGAGTTTTGTCCTTAAGAAAGTGTGCTTCCCCGCCGCTTCTGCCCCCTGCTTGAGCGACTGATTGGTTGGTTAATGGGGTGCCCTCTGATGGGATTCTGTTTCGGTTTCTCCCTTTGCTATTCTAGAACTCTGTTTCAGTTTCTTCCTTTGCTATTCCAGAAATGAGACACTCCATGTTTACCTAACAAAGTCGAGGGAAATAACCTGGTTATCTGTGATTTAGCAAGTTTGTTGGATTTCTTGGGTTCAGATCATTCAGTCTGTAATCATTTTTCTTCTGGTTGGATATAAATTGTACTCTGGATAGGTTTGATATGTAAAAATTCTACTTCCTGTTGAAGAGGGTAATAAAATTCTTAGGATGTTAATTTAGACTTTGGATGTTTAACAGACTATATAAAGGATTCTGCAGGTCGGGATATGTTGGGCAGTTCAGCTTTCGATGTCATTGAATAATAGTCTCCATTTGTCTTGCAATGCTGGTTCTCCCACTGAACTATGTTCCCACGCCCCCCCCCCCCTTTTAATGATTTTTTGCGGTGATGGGAATCCAGCCTAGGACTTTGCACATGCCAAGCAAGTGATTCACTACTTAGCTGCATCCCCAGCCCTCCCTGTATTACTTACACAAATACTGTGTATAAAGCAGAAACATCTTTTATGATTTTAGCGCTTACGTTTTAGTGAAAAAACTAGTAAAAGGTAAAATGTGTATTATGCCAGAAGGTGACAATCATATGGAGAATAATAAAAGAAAGAGGAATGAAGAGTATGGGTGGAGAACTGTAATATTACAATAGGTTGTCTGTCAAGGCCTCATGAGAAGCTAATTTTTAAGTGAAGAGCTGAAAGAAGTGAGAGATTACTTTGTGACTCTCTGAAGAAAAAGAAAGTGCAAAGGCCCTGAGAACCTGTTTGGTTGTAGGCAAAGAGCAGTCCCTAGGAGGCCAGTAAACTAGAGCAGAGTGAGATAGTAGGGGAAGAACAGGAGAGATGGTCAGACAGGAAGGAGCATGGAACAGATTGGGCAGGGCTTTGGACTACTTTGGAAATTTCATTTTTCATTCTGAGGGAGATGGGATGCTATTGGAGAATTGTCAGGGAAGCAGCTTCATTTGAATTAAAAATTATGATGAAATATAGAAAAACAAAAATTGGCCAACTTAACTACTTTTAAGCATACAATTTAGTGACATTAATTACATTCACTGTCTTGGGCAACCATCAGCATTATTTCCAAAACTTTTTCTTTTGTTGCTGGGGATTGAATCCAGAGCATTTCTCATGCTAAACATGCACTCCACACTGAGTTACACCCCCAACCCCATTTCTAAAACTTTTTTTTAACCACCCTAAGCAGAAACTCTTCCAGCCCCAGTGACCTTTAATATACATTCTATGAATCTGCTCATTTTAGATATTTCATATAAGTGGGATTGTATAATATTTTGATTTTCTGTATCTGGCAAATTTCACTCAGTATGATGTTTTCAAGGTTCATCCATGGTATGGTTCCTATCAGAACTTAATTCTTATTTTATGGCTGAATAGTATTACATTGTATATAAGTACCATACATATTTTGTTTATCTGTTAATCCATTCATGAGCCCTTGGGTTTCTACCTTTTGGCCATTGTGAATAATGCTGCTATGAACATTGGTGTATACATATCTGGGTTCCTATTTTCAGTTCTTTTGGGTATATACTCAGTAATGGATACTTTTTGTTTGCTTGTTGAGGAACTGCCAAGCTGTTTTCCACAGTGCAAGTATTTTAATTTCTCCGTATCCTTGCCAATTTCCTCCCCCCCTTTTTTGAATTATAGGTATCCTAGTGGGTTGTGTACAGTGGTATTTTATTTTGGTTTTGGCTTGCATTGTCTTAATGACCAGTGAAATTGAACATCTTTTCATGTTTAATGGCCATTTGTATATCTGCTTTGGAGAAATTCCTGTGAAAATCCTTTGCCCATTTCTTTATTGAGTTGTCTTTTTGTTGTTGAATTGTATAGGATCTTTTTCTTTGAATATTAAACTCTTACCATCTATGTGATTTATAAATAATTTCTCCCATTCTATTTTATTTTCACTTTTTTTGGTAATGTTCTTTGGTCCCCCCCAAATTTTTAATTTTAATGAGCTTCAATTTATCTATTTTTTGTCACCTTTTTTGGGTGTCATATCTAAGAATTAGTTATCGTTTCTGTGTTAGTCAGCACTTTGTTACTGTGACCAAAGTACCTGAAAAGAACAACTTAGAGGAAGGAAGATTTATTTTGGCTCATGGTTTCACAGGATTCAGTCCGTGGTTGACCATTTCCCTGGGGTTAAGGTAAGGCAGAACATTATGGCAAAAGAGTGTGGGAGAGGAAAGTTGCTCAGCTCATGGCTGCTAGGAAGCTGAGGGAGAGGGAAAGGACTGAGAGGGATAGAGGAGGGAGTGGAGGTGCTGGAGAGGGAGAGACTTATTTTCTCTTCTCCAGTGACCTACTGCTATCTAGGTTCTACCAATGGATTAATCTACTGATGAGGTCAGAACCCTCATGCTCCAATGATTTTCCAAAAGTCCTACCTCTGAACACATGAGACTTTGGGCAAGATTACAAATTTGAGATTGGTGATGGCAAAGTATCTTTGAGGGAATGAATGGTGGTGGAAAGGCCATTGAGGAGAGCTAGTCAGAAAACTGAGAGGTGCTGTTTATTTCCTTCGGATATTACCCACCAATATTTATGTCCCAGTGGATGAGTGTAGGATAGAACATAGATATTAATGGCTATGATACTGATGGTTATTATGGTGATGATGAAGGTCCTTTAATGCCCAACTCAAATACCTTCATCTTGATTTCTGTTTAGTGTCAGAAAGTTAGATAATGAGTTACATATGGTTATATTACAACTCATAGTTAACCCATGGACCCTTCATGGATTTCTGTTTTTTTTTTTCCCCAAAGAGAGGGAGAAAGACACAAATAGACAGAGGGAGTCAATTTTTTTTTAATTGAGTTTTTCATGTGGCTTTCGTTGCTCTGACACTTAGTTGTGTATGTGGGTGCTGGAGTTTGAACCCATGTACTTGCGCATGCCTGGCAAGTGCAGTAACCACCGAGTCACCGCTCCAGCCCTGGATTTCTGTTTTAATCAAAGTATTGTTGTGGGAGTAGTAGGTGACTTAAAGCATTTTTTTTCTTTTTCTTTTTCTTTCTGTCTCCCTTTCTTCCTTGACAGAGTCTCACTGTGTTGCCCAGGCAGATCTTGAAATCTTGGGCTCAAGTAATCGTCCCACCTCAGCCTCCCAAGTGCTGGGAACACAGGTGTGCCACCATGCCTTGCTCTTAAAGCATCTTTTCTTGTCAGTTCAAAATCCTTCACTAAGGGTTCATTCTAATCCAGCTAGTGTAAAGTTTTTCTTGACTTTCTGTGCAGTCTGTTTCTTTGGCTGCTTATTTTTTGGGGTTAGTACACTATTGTGAATAATGCATTTGTAAGAAGTTGGGCAGAGAAGCAGGAGTACTCTATGACCTTGTAATTTTATATCCAGGAACCTATCCTTTAGAAACAATAATGTCTAGAAATCTCCACATATGTACAAGGTGGTCATTGAGGATTATTTGTCGGATGATTTTTAAGCATCCTGTCATCAGTAGGGAATAACTATATAAATTATGATAGCTAGTTACAGTGGAATTTTGTACAGTCTTAAGAATCAGATCAAGAAGAGCTGTTGCTTATCATGTGGAAAGGCCTGGGTTTGATCCCCAGCATGGTTAAAAATAATTGGTATTAGGTTTTAATTATTCAGTTAAAAGGGATGCTTTCATTGGAAGAACCAAAGGCAAGCTGACTTAGCAATAAGAGGTTATATTTTTTGACCTTTTTTATGTATACATCTTGAGGTAGAGTGGCCTTCTGACAATTTTCTGGCCCTGAGCATTGACTTCTTCTAGGAAACCACCTTCAGGGTGGTTTCTTGTATGGGTATACCATGTACCATGTCTGTCTTCATTAATCATCAATATATATTCTTCCTTTCCATCTATCAGGAGCAAAAGCATCCTTTCCCTCACCAGAGAAGCAGTGTCTGAGTTATTATAATTGGGTCATCTTGGAACCAGTAATTAAGACCGGGAGATGGATTCCAGACAACTGAGACCCAGGTTATGGTTTCTTTGAAGTGATTGTATGATGTTGGGAATGGAATTTTCCTGTTGAATTTAAGACAATTAGATTTCATCTCTGGTACTGGTGTTGAGGTCTATTTCAACCAAAAGGCTTTACTGTTACACATGGTGGGGTGAGAAATAGGTTGCTATTAAAATACTGAACACAATGGGCCTGTTACCCTCTTCTTTCCTAGTATGCTTGTATTTTTTTTAGTGGTACTTTAAGATATACAACATGAAGTTTTGAAATATTTATGTAGTGAAGTGATTACTAC
This sequence comes from Aplodontia rufa, assembly GCA_004027875.1. Lineage (NCBI taxonomy): Eukaryota > Metazoa > Chordata > Mammalia > Rodentia > Aplodontiidae > Aplodontia > Aplodontia rufa. The sequence continues at coordinate 8,357 of PVKS010019775.1, forward strand.
AGTTAAGCAAATTAATGTTCATCAGCTTCCAAAGTTACCTTTTATTTCCTTTATTTGGTAAGAGCATCTAAAATCTTACTAAATATCTTAGTGAAATTTCAATATACTATGCAATATTATTAACTGTAGTGTTCATATTATGCATTAGATCGCTAGACTTATTTATTCTATGTAACTGCAAATTTATACCCTTTGACCTTCCTTCTTCCCATTTCCTCCCTCCCTAACTCTAGTAGCCAGTCTAATGTTTGTTTCTAACTACTTGAACTTTTTAAAGATTCTGTATTTAGGTGAGATCATGTCATATTTTTCTTTTTGTGTCTCACTTATTTTATGTAACACAGTATTCTCTAGGTATGTACATGTTGCTTAAAATGCCTATATTTCCATCTTATTGAGGTCTGAATAGTATTCTGTTTTATGTGTGTCGCAATTTCTTTATCCATTCATCCCTTGATGGACACTTAGATTATATCCATACCTTAGCTATTGTGAATAATGTTGCAGAATGTGGAAGCCCGGATATTGTTATGAGGTGCTGATTTTATTTCCTTTGGGTTGTATCCAGCAGAGAGAGATCGCTGTGTCATGTGGTAGTTCTACTTTTAATTTTTGAGGACTCTCCACATTATTTCCACAGTGGCTCTACCAGTGTGCATTCCTACCAACAGTGTAGTGTGTAAGAGCTCCCTTTTCTCCACTTGTTGTCTCTTATATCGTGATAATAGCCGTTCTTACTGGAGCAAGGTGATAATCTCATCATGGTTTTGAATTGCATTTCTCTGATGAGTGGTGATGCTGAGAGCACCTTGTCATATGCTGTTTGGTCATTTTTATGGGTTCGTTGTCCAGTTTTTAAATGTGTTATTTTGCTCTGGAGTTGTATGAATTTCTTATATATTTTGGATACTAACCCCTTATCATATATATGATTTGCAAGTATTTTCTTCCATTCTGTAGGCTCTTTTCATTTTGTAGATTGTTTCCTTTGCTGTACAGAAACTTTTTAGTTTGATGTAGTCTCACTTGTTTATTTTTGCTTTTGCTGCCTGAAATTTTGATGTGGTATCCAAAACTGTCGGCAAGGCCAATATCAAGTAACTTTACCCTGGTTTTTTTCTTTCTTTCTTTCTTTTTTTTTTTTTTAAAGAGGGAGGGATAGTGAGACAGAGAGAAAGAGAGAAACAACTTTATTTAGTTTTTCATATGGCCTTAGTTGCTCTAACACTTAGTTGTGTATGTGGTGCTGGTGTTTGAACCCGGGTCCTCGTGTTTGCCGGCAAGCTCTGAAACTGCTGAGCCACCGCTCCAGCCCCCAACCCTGGTTTCTTCTAGTTTTAGGTCTTAAATCCATTTTGTGTTGACTTTTATGTATGGTGTAATATAAACATTCAGGTTTCTTCTTCTTCTTTTTTTTTAAATGATGTTAGGAGACAAACTCAGAGCCTCACATAAACACTGAGTTATGTCCCCAGCCCTAGATTTATTCTTTTGCATGTGGATATCTACTTTCTTAGTACTATTTGTTTAACTTAGTTTTTGTGATACTGGGGATTAAACCCAGGCTTCAAACATGCTAGGCAAGCGCTGTACCACTGAGCTGCATTCTCCAACCCTTTATTCATTTTATTTTGAGAAAAGGTCTTACAAAGTTAACCAGACTGGCCTTGAATTGTGATCCTTCTGCCTCAGACTTCCAAGTAGCTGGGATTACAGGTATGTGCCATCAGGCCTATCTCCCAACACCATTTATTGCAGAAATTATTGAAGTGTCTTCTTGGTAGCCTTGTCCAAAATTAATTTACTATGTATGCTTGATTTGTTTCTGACTTCTATTCTGTTCCACTGGTCTGTCTACTTTTATACCATTACCATACTGTTTGATTACTATAGCTCTGTAATATAATATGAAATCAGGAAGGTGTGATACTTCCAACTTCAATTTTCCTTTTTCACTTTGTTTTGATGGGGCTGGGACTGTAGCTCTGTGTTAGAGGGCTTGCCTGCTATGGGTGAGGCTCTGGCTTCCATCCCTAGCATGGGGTTAGAGGGGGATTGTTTTGATTATTACAGGTCTCTTGTTCCATACCAATTTTGGAATTGATGTGTTTTTTTTTAATTTTGTGAGAAATGCCATTAGAATATTAATAGGGTCTGTGTTCACTCTGTATTGTTTTTTTTTTTTTTAAGAGAGAGGGACAGTGAGAGAGAGAGAGAGAAAAAGAGAGAAATAAATTTTTATTTAGTTTTTCAAATGGCTTCCTCTGCTCCAAGACTACGTTGTGTACGTGGTGCTGGGATTTGAACTTGCGTACTTGCGCATATGGGCAAACGCCATAAACGCCATAACCGCTGAGCCTCCGCTTCAGCCCGTCTTGTTAGGTTTTAACAATATGAATTCTCCTAATCTACCAGCACATGATACATTTACTTGTATCATTTTCAGTTTCTTTCATCAGTGTTTTATAACTGCAGTTTACAGTTACACTTTCTTGATTAAATTTATTCCTGAGTATTTTATGTTTTTTGGTGTTATCTCAAATGGGATTAGTTTCTCTTTTTGATAGAATATTTTTGGTCTGAGACAATGCAGCTGATTTTTTTTTTGTGTGTGTATTGATTTGTATTCTGCTACTTAACCAAATTCATGTATTAGTTCTAACTTTCTTTTAGTAGAGTTTTTAGGGTTTTCTACATGTAGAATTGACATGATATATTTTGCTCCATTGATTTATTTCTCTATTTTTACACTCGTTCTACACTAATTTAATCACTATAGTTTTGTAATATTTCTTATTTGATAGTGTTTCCATTATTTGTCCTTTTTTTTAAAACAAGATTTTATTTTTCATTATGTTTTACATATTGAAGGGGTTTATTGTTACACTTCTATACATGCATGCATCTATATGTCTTATTTTTCAAGAAATGTTTTCTGGTCTTGAGCACTTTCTCTTTGTGAACTTTATTGTTTGTTTTTGGTTTTAGGCTTTTTTGTGCTGCTGAGATGCAGTGAAATGTAGGTTATTTAATCTCACAGATCTGAAGAATGAGATCCGTGGACAATGTAGGGTAGAGTAAAGTAGCCACATTTTACTTTTTCAAAGAGAGGAAGAGTTCCCACACAGGAGGGGTCTTGATTGAGTTACCCTTCCCTGTGAACTTTAATATAAACTTAAGTGGTTCTATGAAAAATTCCACTGACTTTTTTTTCTTGGTGTTGCTTTTTTCCCCCCCTAATACTAAGGAGTGAAGCCAGAGGTGCTTAACCACTGAGCTACAACCCCAGCCCTTTTTTATATTGAGACGAGGTCTTGCTAAGTTGCTTAGGGCCTCTCTAAGTTGCTGAGGAGGGCTTTGATTTTGTGATCCTTTTTCCTCAGCCTCTGGAGTCTCTGGGGTTATAGGTGAGCACTGTCTTGTCCAGCCTCCAGTCTTTTTTTTTTTTTTTTTTTTTTGTGGTGCTGGGGATCGAACCCAGGGCTTCATGCATGCAAGGCAAGTGCTCTACCACTGAGCCACATCCCTCGTCCCACTTCAGTTTCTTTTTGATGTCAATAAAAATTTCTAGTTGTCTTTAAAATGACCCTTATATATTTTGTTATGTTTATTTCTAGGTAGGTTGTCATTTTTGCTGTTATTGATTGTAGATGTAAATTTTGTATATAATTTACATAGTTTAGATTTGGATATAATTGTATTTGATTTTGTGTATTTATAGAAAACTGCTTAATTTATGTATGTTTATCTTTAATCTGGTCACCTGTTAAACTCATAGAACAGATAGCCTGCTCTCAAAGAGGTACTGGGAAATTTTTTAACATTTTATTTTGGAGACTTTAGCTCTTTGATAAAAGTTAAGGTGATCTCATAAAATTTTTAATAACTTGTTTTAAAGATGACTTTTTTTTCCCTGTGACAAAATGCTTAACATGAGAATACATTAAGACAGAAGATACTTTTTGAACAATTTCTTTGTGGATAAATAAGAAGTTAGAATGACTTCATATTCTTTTCCGAGACTAATTCAGGCCTTTGTTTCTGATTCTAGTGTTCTTGTCTCTGCATTTTTATAATCCCTTCTCCTGTTAGGTTTGTAGGCTAGCGATCCAGAGGATAGCAGAGATTCTTCTTCTCTTTAGTTTTATCTGAAGCCAAGAAACTGGAGGTATGGTATTTTCCTAGTCTGTGGTAGGAATAATAGAAGCCATCAGAAAAAAATGGAAGCTTTGCAGCTCCTTCTGTAAATTTTGATGTGAAGCATGAGAAATCACCTCTTAGTACCAGATCTCTTTTTGCTATAATTCATCAACTGGGGTCACTGAACTATAGGAGAAAAGTCATTGGCCTGGAAGGGAACATTTTTCATTGTAGGAGGTACACAATAACAAAATTATTGATTTTCATTTTTATTCATGCTTATGTAAATGTACTTTGCCTAAGATTATATTTGATGTTGTTATGTAAAATTTGCATTATGTAAATTTATGATGTTTTTACATATTGTGTATGAATTTTTTTAGTTTTTTCCTCCCCCTGGCAATGCTGATTTTCAACCCATGGCAGAGCTTTATATCCCAAAGTTAAACATCATTCTTATTTAGATAACTGATAACTTTCTGTTAAATTGCTATTGAATTTTTTTTTCCTGTGGTGCTGGGGATTGAACCTAGAGCTTTGTGCACGGTAGGCAAGAACTCTAGCGCTAAGCTACATCAATTAGTCCAGAAGGTTTTAGTATTGTATATTTGGTTCTGCCTACTTTGTTTATTCAACTTTATTTTTATTTAAGATAAATGATTAAAGAAAAATGTATTGATTATATTATTTTCTTTTCATTTGTATTTGTGTATTAGAATGCAAGTGTTGAAAACTTGGTTCAAATAGGCTTAAAAATAGGAAATTTGTTATAAGATAAAACTTGAAGGTTGAAATAGGGCTGAGTTCAAGACTGGTTTAATTCATTGACTGTGGCTCCATTTCTCATCTCTGCCTTCTATGTGTTGCTTTGTACCTAAATTGTCATTGTCCTTAAGCTAACTTCTACATCATGGTGGCAAAAAGACTGTAGAAGAACTGAGTTCAAATTCTCAAATAGAGGGCCATCTTTTCTGGTAGTTGTCTAACAAGAGCAAGATAGTGTTATTCTGAGAAATTGTCCTAAAAAATTCCTGTATCTCATTGGCCTGAATTAAATCATGTATTTTATTCTTAAACCAAATACGGAAGATTGCTTTGTGCAGGCCTAGTTTCTGAGTCATCATTGTGGCAAGGGGAATGGGATTACTTTTAGACCAGTTGAGTCTATCGTGGGAGCTTGGAATGCTACAGTTTACCTAAAGCACATTGGCTTTGTGAGTAGTTGGTCATTATTTGAATTGAATTTATTGATACTGTAGAAAGGGTCCAAGGTCTAGGAGTATCAATGTCCACTTAATAATGAGTCCTATAAAATTTCATTTCAGGCCATATAAAATAACAGTACTAAATGCAAAAGGAGAAATAGGCAACCTAAGCAAGTTTTAAATTGATCTACTTGAAAACTTTCTCTGCAGTTTCCCAGTTTATAATGGTTGATTTTAGCTGACTTGCTGTAGCCACTTACAGAACAGAGGAAATTCATTAAAAATAATGAATTATTCAGTTGGATAGTGAAATTCAGTTATAAAGCTTTTTATTGTGCCATGGATTTAGTTCAGGTCAAATTGTGTACCTGGTTTATGGACAGTGTGGCTTCTCATTATGACACAGCAGAGAGACAGAGGCTTTTATCCTTCTCCCCTTTGATACCATTTTAATGACGTTTCAGTTGATTGGTCTCATTTATACCTTGTTTCAGTTGACTTTATTTATAGAGAATTGTGCTTTATATAATATTTTACAGTTATAAAAATTTGTTTGGTACCTAAATACTAAGTCTCAAAATAAATCATCCTCCTACTTTTTATAATTGCATTGAATTACTATAACTGAATCAATGCTAATAGGTGGTTTTATTTAGTTTTTCTGGTTTGTTTGCTTGAGGTATTTGGAGGTAAGTTAAGATTAGTAGAAATATAATAACAGATTTTTGAAAATCTTGAAAGTCTTTTTAGGGGATTTAATGAGAATTTCGTTAGATATTCTTTAGTTCCTCTGTTTTCCTCTGTCCCTTCTTATTTTTGGAATAAGTTCACAGAAAAGTAGAAAGGTGTTCTCAAAAGCAATTCAGGACAATACTTTGTAAATAATACCTTTTAAAGTAAAGATATAAATGATTTACACATTAAGTTTATATATGTGTGTATGTATATATGTGTGTGTATATATGTATGTATATATGGGTGTATATATATATATAAAGTAGTTGCTAGTATATTCTCTTTTTAAAAAATTTTTTTTTTTTTAAAGAGAGAAGGACAGTGAGAGAGAGAGAGAGGGAGAGACAGAATCAATTTTTATTGAGTTTTTCACATGGCTCTTGTTGCTCTGACACTTAGTTGTGTACGTGGGTGCTGGGTTTGAACTCCCGTACTTGGGCATGCCAGGCAAGCACTGTAACCGCTGAGCCACCGCTCCAGCCCCCTAGTATATTCTTAAGTATGTGTAATACTCATAGTAACATTTTCTGAAAATAAGATAATAATTTATAGAAAATTAGGCCCAGACTTTAAAGTTCATTGCATTGTTAATTAAATTTGGAAGCTTTTTTTTTTTTTAGACTGGAAGTTGCTTCTGAAAACAACATGATGTAGGTGAAATCCAAACTGTCTTAACTAAAAACAGGGCATTGATACTAAACTGAATTGCTAAAATGTTTACTTTGTTTTGGTTTCATAAGCTTTCTGTATTAGATTATTTGAAAACATTTATCTGTTCTTGTAACGTAGTCATTGAAGTTTCTTTTTCTGCATTCCTTTCTACACATAAAATGTTGGATGAGCACATGAATATTACTGTTGTTACTTAGATTGTAATTGGAAACTTTTAAATACAGTTTGTGAAGTATAGTTAGAGAGAAAGAAAATACATTTAAGTTGAAATTCATTATTCCTGGAGTCAGGCCTGATGGGTAATAATGAGTAAGTGAATCCATTTTCACTCCTTTGTTTGAATTTATTGTTTAAAAGAACATTCTACCTATGAAGCACTTCAGTGCTTAATTAACAGTTGTGAATTTATAGACCTTGTCTATTTTGTATGACTTGGTATCTCTATCTGTACCCACAGATTTTCAATCCCTCTTAAGGGAATCCAATATACTATAGGGGATATGGTATAATAGCAGTAAGTCCTATCAGTACTCCTATCAGTGTTTCAACTCATGTATAACTATAGTTTGAAAAATGTGATATGTTGTTTATTCTTATTTATCTTCATATTAGCCCTTTTGTCAACAAGCTATGAAACATAATATCTAAAAATAATATTACGTAAATCAAGTAATTCAGTAATGGGAATATAACCCCGTATTTCAGATGAAGAAATGAAAACTTAGAAAAGCAAATTGACTTTCTCAAAGTCACATGGATACCACGTGATCAAGTATCAAAACATAAGTTTTCTAAAAATTTAAAGATATTCTTATAGAAATATAGACAGAATGCATTGCATGTATTAACTTTATTAATGAGGGACTTGGCAGCCTGATAAAGTTGTTTCAGAGAGCAACAAAAATTATATAGATGTTGGAGAATGAAGTTTAGAACAAGGGGCTAGGTTAAATAAAAAGCTGTCCTACATTGCAATAAAAACCAACCTTTGAAGTTATCTTTTCTACTGGACAGAATTCAGTTGCATCTTTACTAGACACCTAAAATTTTCTAAGTTAAAATGAAACATCATAGAGTCTGAGTTCTAAAATGATGGGCATATAACCTGTCAATTAAAAATGTATTTTCTAATGAAATAATTGTTGGGTGGGCTGTGCCCTTACGACATTGAAAGGAAATACTATCTGTCTTCTAACTTTTGGGTGAGTTTTCTTGACACAAGCAGCAGTGGGGCCTGGATTTTCTGAGTCCAAGCCCAGATTTTGTTCCATTCTGCTTCTCTGTTTCTTTAGTATAATTTTCAATACTAGAGTCATCTGCTAATTTTTGCTAAGTATGCTAGCTAGTCTTTGTTATTAGTTTCCTTTTGTGCAGTGATGGTTATTCAGCTCTATTCCTCAGAGAATCATTGTGAAACTCAATGGATGTTTGTAAAATTTGCATAAATGCCAAAGTGAGAAATTGAAATTATAGAAAAAGTATTGTGACTACTCTTTAAATGCATTTTGTTAGCAAATTTCAGAATAATTGTAAGCATTTTTGCCCTTTGATCAGAAATCTGTATTTATAAAACTGTGTGTTGTATCAGATTAGTCTTTATATATTTGTAACAAAATGGAATTGAACCATTTTAGGTAATAAGTGAAAATTTGCCCACATGAAACAATGTAGCTGCCTATCAGAATTAAGCATTGAGTTATTTATTTAATTTTGTACTGGATTTGAAATGGTTATCCATATGTGCCATTCATTTAACATAACACTTTTTTTATGCTGTTAAAAAAAGATTGGGATACCTTATTCAGGTTAACTTTCAAGTAAGGCAAGTCAGTTACCATGGTAACAGTAAGTATTAATTTCCTTACATAGTTAGAGCTTTAAAGAACAAAGAAATGTCTGAGCTCATCCACTAAAACCCAACTTTTCTCTTGAGGCTGGCATTAACTGTGTCCGTTCTCTAGATGTTGGCCCTGTTTTACATATAAAATGTGCTTTTGAGATGAATCTCTACCCTGTTAGTGAAAGTTAGAGTGTGGTTTAAAAACTAAGTGATTAAGAAGCTATCCCTCAGCTAATTTGAAATGTGATTGGTCTTAATTTTTTGAAATTTGTTTTAACTTTAATCTGAAATATTATTGGAGTGATTTTTATTGACTTAAACTAGAAATGACTTTAGAAGACAACTTGTCCTGCCATCTCATTGCTGTCAGATCAAATCACTTTAAGATGATTTTTTCAAAATATAATTCATAATTTGACAGATAACCTCTCAGCATTTAATTAGCTAATATTATCATCCCTATACAGAAAGTCTACTCATTTAGCTATCATGAGGCACATTTTGCAACTAATTTATCAAAAAGGCTTTACCAAGAAGTTGAATTCTCATTAGATATTTTATGAAGGCATTATAGAGATTAAAAACTTGCTATATAGTGCATTGCTAATAATACCAGCATTGGAAATTTTCCAGTCTTAGAGCATTTTGTCTATGTTATACAGAAGTAGTTGGCAAACTGGCCAGTGGGCCACATTTAACTTGATGCTTGTTTTTGTGCTGACTGTGCTATTTTTAAGTGGTTGAAAAAAGTCAAAGAAGAATTATATTTTGTGAAATTTGTATGAATTCAAGTTTCATTGTCTATAGATAACGTTTTATTGTAACATTTGAGCTTATTTATGCAAGTATTGTTAGTGGCTTTTGTGTTATAATGACAGCTTGAGTAGTTGTGACAGAGACTGTCTGGCTCACGAAACCTAAAATATTTACTGTCTGACCCTTTAAAGAAAAATGTTTGCTGATTCTTGTTCTATAGTATGAAAAAAATTAAAGCCTTGGTTTTTCATTTTTAAAAACCTTTCCCCATTTTATTGACTTATACCTTGTTTTGCCCACTCATTAAGAAAGGAACACACACACATTCTGTATTGTAGAAATTTGGAATATATAAGAAAGTATAAAGAAGAAAATTATGCACCATCTACAAATGTGAGATAATCCTTATTTTTTGATATACATTGTTCCAGACTGTCTCTCTCATGTACATATACCATATACATAAATAAAATTAGAAGATTGTTTTTTAAAGACTGCATGGTGTAGTTTTTTGGATGTACTATAATTTATTAACTATAATAATTGATAAAAGTGATTATGAAGTTGAGCACAAAAAGTTAGTTATTAGGTTGTGCAGTTAATACAGCCCTGATGCTTCACAGTTTTCCAAATCAACTCTTTTTTTTCCCCTGCTTATATGGAATACTGTGTTTGGAACCAGTAAGGCAAAGGAAGTTGAAAGTTGCCACTTTCAAATGTTCTATTAGATGAAATGCTGATGATTTGTCAAATGACATAGAGACAACACTAATCCAGAAGATTGTTTAATCAAAGAGGTGTTCATTTCAGATATGAATCCATGAACATCCATAGTGGTCCTCATAAGACTATAGAATACTTGAAAAAAATCCAGAAGGCATTATTTGCTTTGTAAAAAAGTCCCAAAACTAACTGGGGATGAACTCCTTAAAGTAAAAATAAGTACTTTAAAACAAAAAGTTATATGGAAAATTGTGGAAGTTTGAGAATGGTAATGACAGAAAGGTAAAATGTTTTTTTTTACATTAAGTTCAATCTAAAAATATATTACAAATAATATGTTATCTACTCACTTGTATATTAAAAACTTGCCTTTAGTTTTGAGTTCTACATTAAATAGTATCATAAAAATAGCCTACTGAAATTCAAGCTCCTGTGCTACCTTCTTTTCAGCTTCCGGTGAAGAATGCTATTAGCTATTTCATTACTGAAGGGTGTTGACAGTCCAAAGGAAGGTTTTAAGCTAAAAAGAAAATTTTAAATTATTCCTTGTGAATGTTGTTTACTTTGTAGATTTATTGAAGTATTTTATTGGCTCCCAAAATTGGCTTCATTAACTGACATTTTGAGTACTTGAGTTACTCAATCAAAAATGCAGTGGTCATGCAGAAAATGTATGCTGACCGTTTATGAATTCAGAGCAAAAATTCAGTTTTAGAGAAATGAAGTAGAAGTGGTTTAAAAAGTGATGTGTTTAGTGTTATTTGAATCCTAAAGAATTAACGGTACTAGTAGAACAAGGTCAGTGGTGTGTCTGAGACAAAGCTTTATTATTTTGAAATATTTGATATAAAAGTTCAGTTGTATTCAAAACATCATCAGAAGAAATTAGAATATTTCTTAAATAATAAGAGAAGGTATTAGATTTAAAGAATCTTCGCACTCTTGAAGTATAATTTAAGATTAAGTTGCTAGAATATGGTTAATGGTGAAAAGGAGTTTTCAGTCTGGAGGCAACAGCTCCTTCTTTACCATTTGCTGCCATTTGTGCTTTTTTAAATGATGATTGCTACATAGAATTTGAAGAAAATATTAAGTATTGGTCAGAAGTGGAATGTGTAGCATAAAACCTAATATTTATTTTATCATTGATAGTGGGAAAGGGATGAATTTGCTCAGTCAGAAAAAGTAATCTGAAGAAAGTAAGGTGAATACTAGTCTAGTCAAAATACAGTGAAAAAGGAAATTTATACTGCCTGTGAATGAGATGAATTTCTCTACTGAAAGACAAACCTGTTTAAATTGGGCTATTAAAAACAGAAATAAACAGCAAAAATATCTGACAGTCTTAAACATAGTGATAAAGATTGAAAAGTTATGGATAGTAGTAGATGGATAGGCAAAGATTTCAGGAAAATCCAAACTAAACCAAATCAAATCAAATCATTCAGAACACATTATTTACTTCAGAGGCTTATTTAAGATCCTTTAATGGCACAATATGAACCATTTTGAAATGTTAAAGAACATGATTTTGGAAAATGACGTGTCAAAATTGCTCATACACAACCATATAGCAGCTAACTATATGAATAAAAAATCTTTTATTGTGTGACTTTGATTCTATCCAAGAATAACCTTTATTTGATCAAGAATTAAAATCCTCATGACATTAAAAGATTTCTCTATTGCAAATTTTCCCACAACTTTAATTTTCTGTATACTTTTCTCTGCCCCAAGATCTAAATAAATTGGGTTTGTAAACAAATTTACCTTTCAATTTCTGTACCTGGAAGTATCTACATCAAATTTTGTATGCAAAAAAGACAGTTTATATCTAGAAATTAGATAATTCACATTTAAAAGATTTTAGTATTATGCATAGCGACAGGTAAGACTTTTTGAGACTAATTTTTGTTTTGAGAGCATAAAGGAATTACTTAAAAATTCCAAGATTCTGTAGCTGTTCTTATAGAGTTTGCATTGTTTGCTGAAACCTTACTTTTCTGGCATTTGGCTGGTAATCTACTCTGAGTATAGCAAAATCTAGTTTTCCAGCTTTACAAACATATATTTAAAGATTAAGAACAGAACACATATATGCAATTTGAGATAAACTTGACTTCTGTTAAGGGTTTTGAATTTGTGCTTGAATTTAAATATGATCTTAATAACCACTAACATTTGTTAGTTTATAAAGCATATACAGGGGTTGGGGATTTAGCTCAGTGGCAGAGCGTTACCTAGCATGTGCAAGGCCCCATGTTCGATCCTCAGCCCTGAAAAAAAAAAACAAAAAAATAAAGCATATACATTTTGCATGTTTTATCTTACTACTTATAATGCATATGGTAATATCAAAAGTTGAGTTGTCTATTCTGATTGAGTGACTCATAGATCTTAACCCAACCCCAAACTTTCCTAATGATTCAAAGAATACAGGCAAGTACCAAGTGCAGACGGAATGTTGTTCTTTTGGAGGAATCCCAAAGTGTGAGAAACAGATTCCAAAAATGTCCCTTTTTTCTGCATTTGGACACATTATGGCTTTGGTTTAATAGAGAAGTTATGAGAAATGTGTGCAAAAATCACTGCACAAAGGAAGTTATCTTGGAATTTCCTATTTTATATTCTCATAATTACTCAGTTTTTTGGACTACCCTTCATTTTCCAGCCATATATTAAGAAATTTGTAATTCTAGATTTACAATCAACAGTTTAGATCGTGGTGCTCTGCCTTGCTAATCACATTTTAAAAATAGTGACTGCTTGGTATTTTTCTTCTAGTACATATTCTTAACAGATTACAAAGCTACCATTTGACTTTAGGTCATTGACATGTTTACTGGGATCCCTGGTTGAGCTCTTCTCATTCTTTCTCTTCAAGTAGTTAAAGTGAGTTCCAAGCCTGTGGTTAATTCTTTCCAATCCAGTGCATCAGAGCGATGGATTTTGTTTTGTATAGAAAATTTAAGTTTGATAAAGTATTCATTTAAAATTTTTTTTGTTCCATAAATTATCAGTATTCTCAGTTTTTAGTTCCTGCTTGGGGAAAGGAGCAATTAGGGTTAGGGGTAATATTACTAAATAGTCTCAGGTATAACAGACTATTCCCAACCTAAATAATTGCTGATATTTAACATTAATATAATGTTTTATCATGAGAATCTTCAGGAGTTTAAAACTGCTTCCCCCTTATTAGAAATCTGAGATAATATAAAGTTGAGGTTTGAGGTATTTACTGAGAACTTAAGACTACTTCAGCTTATCAATTCAGGTTATGGATCTATTTTACCATTAGCAGAAAGAAATGTTACGATTTCATTCTTTGCCATACTTGAAGATTGATTTACGTTATACAGAGCCCTCAAAACTAGTAACACGGCTGGAGCGGTGGCTCAGCGGTTACCATGCTTGCTTTACATGTGCCAGTACCAGAGTTCAAACCCCAGTACCACATACACAGCGAAGTCTTGGAGCAACGAAGGCCACATGAAAAACTAAATAAAATTGTTTCTTGCTTTCTCTCTCTCCTTCTCTCTCACTCTTCCTCTCTCTTAAAAACAAAAACAAAAACAAAAAACAAAAACTAGTATCAGATTAAAAATAAATCCTCTTAAGAAACTCTTGTTTTTAGGAAAACTTGTGCACTTTCTAGAAAAGGACATAAAAAATTCTTTATATCAGAAGAGCTGTTATCTGATTTAGAATGATAATTGAATCCAGGTGCACTCTACTACTAAGCTACATCCCCAGCCCGTTTAATTTTTTGTACTGAGACAGGGTCTTGCTAAGTCGCCAAGGCTGGCCTCCAACTTGAGATTTTCTGGCTTCAGCCTCCTGATTTCCTGGGATTATAGACATGTGCCACAGTACCTAGCTGAAAAAAATTTACTACTTCATATTCCCAGGGATTCTGTTTGTTAACAAGGTAAAGGTTATTCTTTGATATGATTAAAATCATAAAAATAATAAAATTTGAAATTGCCAGAACCTTAGAACTCAATTAAAATTGCCCACTTTCTTTAAAAGGAAAAGATAATGAATATTCTGTTTCTTTTGCAATTCTAGTTCTTATACTATGCTTGAACCTAGATGTGATAATTTAATTATGCATGTTTGGTTTCAAGTCCCATCAGTATAGCTGTCTCTTCTTTCTTTCTTTCTTTCTTTTCTTTTCTTTTTTTAGAAAGAAAGAGGAAACAATTTTTGTTTATTTTTTTCATCTGGCCTTTGTTTCTCTAACACTTAGTTGCATATGTGGTTCTGGGTTTGAACCTGGCTCCTTGTGCATTGCTTGCAAGCACTTCAACCACTGAGCCCCTGTTTCAGCCCAACATGGTGCTCTCATGAGTTTTCTTAGAATGATTTGTATTTATTCATAAAGTCATATATATGTTTTTTTTTTGATTTTGCAACTAGAGCATTTAAAAAATGAATGAAGAAGAGTTGGAAACAAACCTACAGGAGCGAAAATTTCCTGAATGGATGTCAGTGCAGAATAAAAGATGTGTGGTAGAAGGAAAAAAGGTAACTTGTTTATTGATTATTCTTTCATATGGAAATTTAATCTAAATTTGGCTTTAGAATGAGTCAACCCTTATTTATAAAGTTCAGGTCTTTGTTTAGGTCAGTGTTTCTAATGTGTGAATAAACTAGGATCTGGTTGTTGAATGGTGAATAGTAATGAATTTTAATCAATTTTACAAGAGGATTCTTACTGTATATTCCCTTTTTATATCCAATTTACATGGTTGGCTGTGGTAGTTTGTTCTAATTCAGATAATTTAGGCAGCACTAATATTGGTGATTTTTTTTTTTTGGCTAAGCCATTTTAAGTCCTCATATATTAAAGTTCTGGTAACCAGTTGTCAGCATTTTAAGACAATATTATTATACGTGGAATAGTAATACACACTTATCAGAAAAAAACCCTGAATGAAAATAGAAGTTTTAAAATATACAATAGAAAAAATAATTTCTAAATGGTATGAATTTCTCTTTGTTAAATTGACCTTGTCTCTCATTAGCATAGAATGCATTAACGTATAAAACATAAACCTAACTGTACATTGAATGTTTCAGTGGGCTTCGTTATTTCAGTGAACATTTATTATTTAATATGAACTTTGCTTGTGTCTGTTTTGAATTTTATTTTACTCAAGGCACGTATTCAGAAGAGCGTTTTTGAAGATGACCTCCCCTTCTTAGAATTCACAGGATCTATTGTGTATAGTTATGAAGCTAGTGATTGCTCTTTCCTGGCAGAAGATATTTGGTAAGAGATTTGAATTTTCTAATTTCATTTTTTTTGCACCCTTAGAAGATAATAACCATTTGAAGTTTTACAGTTGAGGTTTGTTCCAGAGGGAATTATTTCTACATATAGACCATTACTACTTCTAATCTATGTTTTAAATAAAAATATATTTATTACAGCAATTAAATTTGTAATATATCTGTTCATTCATAGGCTTTTCTATTACTTTAGATATTTTTTTACTTCAAATACTTAAAATGTTACAGAACTGTTGAACACATTATGTTTGTTTTACCAATTTAGAAAAAAGTAAGAATTATTCAACCTTTAAGTGTGAACAATATAATATAAAATCTTATTGGAAGTATCAGCTAGTAATGTTGAATAATGGCTATGACTGATTCTTTTATTTGGTCAGTGACAGTTGCACCAAATGATCCATGAAAAGGACATTTAAGTGACTGCCAGTACTTTTAATGGTTGCCATATTTCTTAGTCTGTTTTCTGTTAGTGTAACAGAATTACCACAAACTGCATAAATTATAAAAAAGATTTGTTTCTCACAAATTTGGAGGCTGGGAAGTCAGTGACCATGGCACTAGTGTCTTGTGAGGGGCCTTTATACTGTGTCATAACATGGTGGGAAGGATAAGTGAGAGAGAAAGAAAAAGGACAATCAAGAACTGAGCTTAAAAACAAACCCATTCTCTCAATAACCAGCCCATTCGTGTGATAATATCATTAATCCATTCAGGAGGGCAGAGTTCTCTCCCAACCTTGTTTCACTTAAAGTTTAAATTTCAACACAAGTTTTGGAGGGGATATTCATCATAGCACCTTGTTAAATTAGAACTGCAATCTTGCAAGCAAGCTAAGGCTCTTGAAACATTGTATAAGCAAAGACAGTAAGGAATTAATTCAGATCTTTATTTTTTCTTTCTTTTATTGATGTGTCATAATTATACTTAATAATGGGATTCATTATGTCATACTGGTTCATGCATGTAATTTGCTCAATCTCCTCAACTCCCTTCTGTTTCCCTTCCTTCTTCCCTCCCACTTCTTTGAAGTTGTTACATCTGTCCTTAAAACAAACAAACTGGTACACGTTGTTAAAAAAAAAAAAGTAGTAAATTAAGCTCTTCATTAGTATTCTCCTGGTTATAGGTGTACTCTAGAAATAGTATTCAGTTGTCCTCACTTCCACTCCAGTCCTTTGGTTTTATTATATTGAATTAAGTTAGACTCATACAGAAGGTAAACTCTTTATATTAATTTCACCAGCTTATGTTTGGTATTGCTAATAGCATATCATATCTAAAGTCAGTAAACATAAATAATTTGAAGAATTTGAGTTTTGATGAATTGTATACATTTTTTAGATAGGCAGAGATTTTAGTTTTTTTAAAATCCCTGTTCCTCTGGTCAATTTTTTTTCTTCCTTTTTTTGGTACCAGGGATTGAATCCAGTGGTGCTTAACCACTGAGCCACATCCCTGGCCCCTTTATTATTGTTTTTTAAAATTTGGAGACAGGGTCTTCGTAAGTTACTCAGGGCCTTGCTAAGTCGCTGAGGCTTTTAACTTGTGATCCTCCTGCCTCAGTCTCCAGAGCCACTGAAATTACAGGCATGAGCCATCATGTCCAGCCTCCCCTGGCCAATTTTAAGAGCTGTACCATCACCGTTTTCAACAATTTATGATGTACCTTTGTGTAATGTGATTTGTATTAATCCTGCTTGGGATTTATTGAGTTTTTTGGATTTGTGGGTTTATTGTTTTCATCATATTTGAAAATCTTCTTCAAATAGTTTTTCCTCTCATCCTGATGCATAGTTAGATTGCTTGATACTGTTTCCTTTCCTTTTTTCCTTTTTTTCTCTTTCTGCTTCATTTTGAATAGTTTCTTTTGCTCTGTCTTTAAATTCACTATTTTTTCCTTCTGCAGTATCTCTGCTGTTTATCTACTGTAAATTTTCTATTTTAGTTATCATATTTTTTATTTCTAGACATTCCATTTAAAAATACATATATTTGTCATTTTGGGCTGTATCCTATTCATGCTTTTTAAAAAAATTCTTGAACATGTTTACCATATTTATAATAGCAGTTTTAATGTACTTGTCTCTTAATTTCATTATTCCAAGGCTTTTTGTTTTCTATTGAGTGATTTTTCTCCTGGTTATGACTTAACATTTTCCTGTTTCCTCTCAAGCCTTTTAATTTTTTTTTGATTAGGCATTGTGATTTTTTTCCTTGTTGAATGTTAAGTTTTGTTCTCTTTCAAAGAGATAGTTATGTGAGGATCAGCTTTATATTCTGAGGTTTCTTTTTAAGCTTTATTAAGGCTTTTAACTTGTATGGATAATTTGACACTATAATATGGTATGATTCTTCTGGAGTCTTTGCTAATTGCCACAGGCAAGAATTCCTGTTGTGACTTTTCAGAACTTATAAGACCTTTTAACTCTGTGTAATACCTAGGAATTATTCAATTTATAGTTCACTGGTGATTCTTTGCTTAGACTCGGAGTTTCAGTCTATGGATGCTTGTTTTATTATTCTACACAGACTCAAGGAGACCTTAGGAAGACTTCTGGAGCTTTTTTCCTGCCTAGCACCTTTCTCTCCAGAACTCTGCCCTACAACTTCCAGCTGCCTTAGATTCTTTGTCACTGAGCCCTCCTCAGCTAAGTGGTTTTCTTGAGATTTTTTTCCCCTGTTCTCTTGTCTGAAATGTCCTGAGCAAGCTATGCTATTAACATAGATCAGACACATTGTGTCTTTCCACAATTTGTTATCCAGTAAATTCACAAGCTACATCAAGTTTATTGGCTCTAATTAACTGAAAATACTTAGGGTTTATTTAGTGGTGTGACCAAGGCAATCACAAGTTCTTTTATTCCATTCCAATCTTAATTACTAATGATCTTACTGCAGGTAGTCAAATAAGGGAATCAGTTCAGCAGAGCTGAGGCCTGAGTACAGAGTTTTTAGTGCCCTTTGAGATAACGACTATCATGAGTTCAGTGTTTGCCATTTCCTCAATCGTTTTTATATTATTTAATAATTTGATATCCCGAAATATGTATTATTTTGTCTGTTTAAAAATGCTGTCAAACTGTATGTAACTTGTATTTTTTAATCAACATTTTTGAGAACTTTTTATATTGATCTGTATAGTTCCATTTTAACTTTTACATGCTATTTCATTGTTTCAGTATTGCTATTTGTGCATTCTTTCATTGACAGAATTTTAGTTTCTAATTATTTTGCTAGTAGGAACATGTTGCAATGAACAGTATTAAACATATTTGTTTCTTTATATACAGGTAAGAGTTTCATATATTTGTGAGAAAAAATTGTCAGGTCATAGTGTCTATGCGTTTTCAATTAGATATTGTCAAAGTTTGTGCCAAAAGAATTTTACCAATTTATGTTTTCATCAGTAATGAGCAGTCCTACCCATATATATCTATCTCAGTACTTGATATTATGAGCCTTTAATTTTTACCAATCAGATACATGTGAAATGTGTACAGAAAATTAATATCTTTATATATATTTATTTGGATTTATTGTCCTTTTGGATTTCCTTTTTGGAATTGCCTATTGCTGTTTTCCTGTTTTTCTGCTGTATTATTTTTTCTTGCTTATTTTCTTCCTTCCTTTATTCTTCCCTTTCTTTCCCTTCCCTACCCTTTCTCTCCCTCCCTCCACCCCCCTTTCTTTCTTGTGATTGAACCCAGGGGAATTTTAGCCCCTTTTAGTTTTTGTTTTGAGACAAGCTGTCGCCAAGTTTCTTAGGGCCTTACTAAGTTGCTAAGACTGGCCTTGAACTTGCAGTCCTCCTGCTTCAACCTCCTGAATTGCTGGGATTATAGTATCACAGATCTCTTCTGCCATTCTTTGTCTTTTAGTTTTTAATTGATGTCTTTGGTTATGCTGATGTTTAAAATTTTCATGTAATTAACTTACATGATTTCCCTGCCCCTCCACCTTCAGCATGAATTTGTCTGATGGAGCTGTGATAGGATTTGACATGGAATGGCCACCAGTATACACTAAAGGGAAACTAAACAAAGTTGCACTAATTCAGTTGTGTGTGTCTGAGAGCAAATGTTACTTGTTTCACATTTCTTCTATGGCAGGTTGGTTTCTCTATTTTTGTTTTATTTTTTATCACTGATAATTGTGATATGTTAACTTTATCCCTGTAAAGTTAAGCCGTTTCATTGACTGGTACTTCTCTCATCATTGTAGATTTATTTAAGTATTTAGTTTGTCTGATTCACTTGCATTCTGTTTTATTTAATCTTCATAGCATTCTGTGAGGCATTAATATTTTTCCTATTTTCAAGAGGAGAGAAATGAAGTTTAGAGATTCCAAATGACCAGGAATATACTGCTGATTCTAGCAGGAGTGGTGTTCAAACTAATTTTTTCTTATTATTAATTAATCAGGAGTTTTTGCTTTAGGCAAGAAAAGAAATACTTAAGGTGAATGTGTTTGTGCATTTAAACTTAACATAAAAACAATTTAAAAATACCCACGGCATGTATAAGAAGTAGAGAGTAGATCCATCATACTTAACAGAACTTATAGAAATAATAAAATGTTATAGTTTTTCCCCAGGGATTAAAAATGTTGCTTGAAAATGAAGCAATTAGAAAGGCAGGTGTAGGAATTGAAGGAGATAAATGGAAACTTCTACGTGACTTTGATATCAAATTGAAGAGTCTTGTGGAGTTGACTGACGTTGCCAATGAAAAGGTAGAAATAATAAGAATTGTTTTCATAAACAAGATGATGTTGTATTTGCTATCTGAATGTTATATTGTTTTTTTTTTTTAAAATAAGCTATATACTGTTTTTATATCAGTAGTACAGAATTTCTTTGTGGATATACCACTATGAAAATCTTCAATTCTAATCCATCATTTTAAGATACATACTTAGTTTCTTTAAGCAAGCATTCTTCTTCCCTTATCCCTAATTCTTGGTACTGTTTGATTTTATTTCATATGTTTGCAAATTTAAATATCATAAGTTTATCTTTTTAATATGTTTGTACCATTACTTTTTTTAAGTGATATAATTCTCTTAATGAAAGTTTGATCACTAATTTTACTTCCTGTATTTCATATATTTTATTAATGAAGTCATTAAATTTGCATATTTGTCTGGGTTGTGGAAAGCATATTAAACTATTTAGCTTTTTCTCATGAACAATACTTGTAAAGTCCAAGAATTTTAATACCTGCATTGGTGAAATTCCAGAGTTAAACTCCTATGATGTATGTAGACTATAAATGAGATTTTTAGTGACTGGATATTTATTGAGGGTTGTGTTTTGGTATAAGATTTTCAGATTTATTTGTGGCCTGGTCATGTGGTATTTAGGAATATCTGATAATAGAAGAAAGTAATTTTTGCTTTCTTACTTTTAGCTGAAATGTATAGAGACCTGGAGCCTCAATGGTTTGGTTAAACACATCTTAGGTAAACAGCTTCTGAAAAACAAGTTTATCCGCTGTAGCAACTGGACTAATTTTCCTCTCACTGAGGACCAGAAACTATATGCAGCCACTGATGCTTATGTACGTACTTAAAGATTTTTAGATTTTTACATATATTTTAAACCTTAGTATAAATTATTGTAGGGAAAACTTTATTGTAGTCGGGTTATAAACTCTACTAAGATATTTAATATCAGTTTGGCATTAAGAAATGCTTTTATGGGGCTGGAGTGGTAGCTCAGTGGTTAACGTGCTTGCCTGGCATGAGGAAGGATGTGGGTTTGAACCCCAGCATCACGTATACAATGAAGTGTCAAGGAACGAAAGCCACATGAAAAACTAACTAAAATTCTCTCTTTCTCTCTCTCACTGTCCCTTTCTCTCTTAAAAGAAAAGAAATGCTTTTATCAAATGAAATAATTCTTGGTATTAATTGGCAAGTATCAATCAATAGATTGCTCAGTACTAGTTATTTTTCTTGTCATGAAGCCAATTTGTATGGAAAAGAAATGTGAAACTTGCTGAAAACATGAAAGGTTCAGGCTCAGTAAGCACAAATGCTATTGATGATGTATTTGATAAATAAGTAATTCAGAATAAGAATGATTACAAGACAGTTTCTATATTGAAACTGGCCTTATTTCTTATATTTATACTTAAACAGTGGTGAAAATTTAGAAAAATTGCCTTCAAATTTAGCTTGCTGCTTCTGTTAGATATATTTTCATTACTATGTTTATACATAGTTAAATCTGAGCTTATCTTTATATATAGCACTATTTGTGTGTGTGTGTGTGTGTGTATGAGAGAGAGAGAGTGTGTGTGTGTGTGTGTATGTGTAAATGAGTAATATATTTCTTTTTCCCTAATTCATTCTTTTATTTGTTGATGAATTTCTTATTTCCCATTTTTCATCTATTTTTACGAATGTAAACATCTTTAATATGTAAACAGAAAAATAATTTACTTTTGTGAGTGAAATAGGGTGATAGTTTTCCTTTCAAGAAAATTGCAAAACTTGTTGAGACTACCAGAAGTTCCATAGCATCTTCATTCATGAAAAATTAGTGTTAGTTGACCATTCCTGTTAACCATACTTAGGAAGACTGCTCATACTATAACATTCTCAGCTGATTTAATGAAATGGAAGTAGATATCTGTAGTCAAAAGAGCTTTGATTTCTCTCATTATATTTTATTAGATTCAATTTGTAAGTCATATGATACCTGCTTAGTACATTGAATTTTTTTCTTTTTTTTTTTTTAAGAGAGGAACAGTGAGAGAGGGAAAGAATCGATTTTATTAGTTTTTTTCATATGACTTTTGTTGCTCTGACATTTTGTTGTGTATGTGGTGCTTGGGCTTGAACCTGGGTCCTCGTGCATGCCAGGCAAGTGCTGTAGCTGCTGAGCCACCATTCCAACCCACATTGAGTGTTAATAAATGAGAACTTAGACTTTTATTTTAAGACTGAGGCAGGTTATTTTCATAAAAATGGAATGGTGATTAAATGAAGACATTTGTGTAACATAGTAGGTTGAATTCATGTTTTGGGTGGTTTGTGAATCATTCTTTTGGACTTATCTAAAGATGGACATATACTTTTATTTTGGGTATCTTTAACCTGCTCTTTATTTTTCTGTTTTCTTGTAGGCTGGTCTCATTATTTATCAAAAATTAGAAATTTTGGATGATACCATGCAAATGTTTGCTATAAACAAAGGTACGTTATGATCGATCAAGATAAAAGGTGAATTTGCTCTTTTGTAAGATTTATCTTCAAAAAGGACAATATTCAGATATTTCAAAGGTTAAGCAGTATTGCAACTTCTCAAATGTCTGAGCATTGTTGAGGTTAAGGTGAACTCTATCAAGGTCAAAGGTTAGAGTTCTGCATCTTACTTGTGGGAAAGCAGGATTTATTGCTTGTATTTTACAGAATTACTAATCATTGGCTTTTAGAGTTGAGGCTTGTGGGTTTGTTAATATCAGTGAGGAAAGAAAGATTTCCCCTAGGCTGGAGAATATATATCCTTTCAATAACTACATAAAATGCTTTACATAGAGCTGGAGAGGTGGCTCAGTGGTAGAGTACTTGCCTATTTTGTACAATGGCCCAAGTTTGATTTGCAGCACCACATACACAAATAAATAAAGGAAAAACAAAACTAGAAAAAAAAATTGACTCACTCTCACTTTAAAAAATGCCTTATATGTAATGCTTTAAAATGTATAAGATACTATAAAATTTTCTGGCTTTAATTGTCATTCTTTCTGCTGTTTTTCTTCACTCATCTTCAGTTCCCTCATCAGATGTTGTGATAGGTCAGTGGTTGCAGAAGGCTATGTAGTGGAGTGGATGAGCATGAGCTTTGGTGTTACATAGATTGGTGGTAGAATCCCAGCCATGTGACCTGGGATATGTCTGTTTCTCTGTGTTTGGAATATGGATAATGGCTCAGTATCTATTTCAGAGAGTAATTGTGAGCACTAAAAGGGAAAAAATATTCAGTGCACCTATGTGAAGCTGTAGAGAATTGTTAATACAGGTTGAGCTTCTCTAATCTGAAATATGAAAGACTCTGAAATCTAAAACTTTTTTTTTTTTTGAAGGGAGAGGGAGAGAGTGAGAGAATGAATCAGTTTTATTTATTTTTTATCTGGCTTTTGTTTCTCCAACACTTAGTTGCGTATGTGGTGTTGGGGTTTGAACACCAAGGCAAGTGTTCTAACTGCTGAGACACTGCTCCAGCCCCAATCCAAACTTTTTGAGTGCCAATGTGATGTACATGTTTGGAGGTATTCAAGAACATTTCCTGGAGAAAGTCATGTTTAAGGCAAAACCTTAAATATGGGCAGGCATTAGCTAGCTGAACAGTAAGAGAGAAGTGTTGTAGATGCAGGAAATAGCAAGTGCAGTGTTTCAGAGGTTAGAGATGTCATGCTGTTTGTGGGCAATTGAAAATAGTTTGGTGTAACCATTGGGTCTGACAGAGAGGAAAATGTAGGAGAAGCAGAAAAAGGAAAGAAGTTAGGCTATGTTAAGGAGTTCACATTTTCTCTGAAGAGCAATTGAAACTATTGAGGGTTTTTTTATTTTATATTTTAAAGAGAGAGAGAGAGGAGAAGGAGGAAGGGAGGGAGGGACAGTGATAGAGAAAGAGAAAATCAATTTTATTTGTTTATTTATTTTTCACGTGACTTTGGTTACTCTGACACTTCGTTGTGTATGTGGTCCTGGGGTTCAAACCTATGTTCTTTTGCATGCTAGGCAAGCACTGAAACTGCTGAGCCACCACTCCAGTCCTACTGAGGATTTTAAACACAGGATGAAATGCATTGTATTTTGAAACAAAGTAAATCAAAACAAAATTTGAGCTATAGAGAAAAGGGATTGTAAAGATGGCAAGAATCACAGTGTGGAGACCTTTAGAAAGGCTTTGACAGTAAACCAAGTGAGTGGTAATGGTAACTTAAATCAGTTTTTTTGTATTGAGTGATGTGAGTAGCTTCAAAATACATTTATTAGATCAGTAGTATCAGCAGAATTTGAGATAAAGATAGGAGGCCTGCGTCCAAGATCATTCCTGTGTTGTTGGCATGATCAACAGGAATGAATAGCTTTGACAAGGAAGAGCAAAGTTTGGGGATGAGGAGTCATACAGTGGGTTAGGAGGTAAGACTCTAAGGTAGCAAAAGGGAGGTTGCCTGTAGGAACTGAGATATGTAGTTTTTATCCTAGGACAGTATGCATTAGAGATAAAGAATTGGGACTAAGAGCTCTTTAGCACTCTTAGTGTCTAATGCTTGTATGCAGGAGAGCACACTACATGAGTTATCATAGGGGTGTTTTTCAGAAAATTAGGAGGTGTACTATGCAGCAATCAAATGAAGAACATGTTCTGAGTAGATGGATGTTATTAATTGTTTTAAATTAAAAATGAGAAATTGGGAACCTAGAATTAATCATTAGTTTTGACAATGCAGTAGTCATTTGTAACTTTTCACAATAGTAGGTTTAGTGTACTGGGTGACAAAAGAGTGTTCCAGGGAGAGAGTGGTCATTTGGACAAGTACTATTAAAAGAGAAAGGGGTCTAGAAGCTTTGGTAACACAAAGGTACTATAACTGTACCAAGAGTGGAGAAGTGGAATGTTGTGGGTGGAATCATATTACTGTGAACAGAGGAGCAATTAAATCTAAAGAGTAGGATTTTACATGTGTGTAAACAATCTTTTTTAGAAGCTAGTTTGACTCATATAGCATATATTTGTTGGTGCTTATTATGTGTCAGGTGCTGTTACAAGTGCTGGGAAAATTCATTGAGCAAAATACGCCCCCCCCCCATTTCATTTGATTGAAGTGAGGGAGCAAGCCAAGTGGTTATCTGAACTGGGAGCCTCACATAATTAGAGGCAAGATTGCAAAGCCTCTAAGGTTGATCTTTTGCTTTGTTTAAGGAACAGTGACTGTATCTGAAGAGAAATAAATTGGGTAAGAATGGTGGGGAAAGAAGCTTGAGCCAAATCATTATGGGCATTATATGCTCTGAATCTGACTTCATATTGTATTAATGAAAGTAAATATGATATTGTATTAATGAAAGTAAAGATGATGATGTGTGATGGGGAATACTTAGAGGTTGTGGAGCAGAAGAATGATATGATTAAAATTTTATTTTAAAAGGGTTTTTCAGGAACCTGTAAGAGGGCAAAGAGTTATAAGGCCATTTTTAATAGTCCAGAAAACAGATGATAGTTGTTTGGATTAGACTAATAGTAAAAGAGGTGGTGGAAAGTGGTGGATTCTGTAGGTATTTTGAATATATGTTGTGAAGAATTTGCAGATAAATTCTTAGAGGTGAGATATAGAGACTGAAAAGAATAAGAAGAGTATTTTGGTTGGATCAACTGATGAATGGAAAGATCAGTTATAGTAGAAGATTATGAGAAGAACAGATTTTAGTGGGAAAAATCTAGATTTCAGTGTAGGATATGATAAATTTTAAATGATTTTGCTATTTAAGAAGATATATTAGTTGGAAATATGATTTAGGACTTCAGGGGAAAGGTTGAGATTGGAGATGTAACTTTTTAAACTGGTTGAGAAATTAGGGAGTGAATGAAATAAGGAACAGAAGGGGTATTAACATCGAGAGCACACTAACACTTAGGCCAGGAATATGAGAGAGCAGCAAAGAGGACTGAGAAGGGGTACTAGTGAAGGAGGAAGTGTAGGAGTGTGGCATTCAAAGCCAGGTTTTAAGCAGGAGGAAGTTTTCAGTTGTTTTAAATCTCTGAGTTTGAGTGAGATGAGTATTCAGGATTAACAATTAGGTTTATAAAGTAGAGGCCATCAGTAACCTTCCCAAAGGCAGCTTTGCTGTACTGATGGAGGTGAAAGATTAGTTGGACTTAGTTTAGGAGAAAATTTGAGATAGTGAGTATGGACAGTTCTTTTACGGAATTTTGCTGTAGATGAGGATAGAGATATGAACACAGACTGGTATACACCTTGGAGAGTCGAGAAAGGAAGCAGTTTGCTTATTGTTTCTATTTTCTCACTAAAATTAGACTGAAACTGTTTCTTGAGTAGCTGGAGGGATAAGGAGATGTTGGAGGCTCAAAGAGGAAGGTCAAATTGTCAAATAGTAATCTTTCCAATGGGAACCAGGGAGCTGTAGTTCTGTGTCAGGAATTTAAAGTGAAATGAGTACTCTTCATTGTGTTTTATTTTCATCTATATTCATCTGCTTGGGTATAGGTAAAAAAGCTGGATTTATCTAGAGGAGATTTTGCCACATAATAAAAGGGATGAGCAAAGGAGTTGAGAGTCTGTGCATCAAAGGAATGATTATTATAATGGGAATAACAAAAGAAAGCAAGACATGGTAGAGAATGGGAGCCAGGAATATAATGGGTAGGGAAAACATTGCAGGATCAGTAGGTTTGGTTCTGAAAGTATCAAATAATTGTACTGGGGAAAGCATATGGAAAGAAAGATAGAAAGGTAGGCATGCTGGTATTCAGAGGGTTGAAGGCTTATAATTGAACTGTTTGTTTTTTATGTTTTTATTGGTGTGTAATTGACTTTTTTTTTTTCAAAGAAAGAGGGGACAATGAGAGGGAAAGAAGTAATTTTTATTTAGTTTTTCATGTGACCTTCATTCTTGGACACTACTGTGTATGTGATGCGGGGCTTGAACTTGCATATTTGCACATGCCAGGCAAGCGCCGTAACTGCCCAATCACTGCTCCAGTCCTATGACATTTTTTTTAATTAGGTGACTATTAGACGAATAAGGAGATACAATTGAGAGGGAATCATTGTCAAACAATCAAGAACAAATGTATATATACATAGTTATCCAAGGCTGATGCCACGTCATGGATGAACCCCTTGGATTCCCCTTGATTCTGTGTTCCCCACCAGAAGAACCCCTGAGTTAAATGGATATCTCGTGGAGGTCAAAGATCTCCTTCTGAGATGATTCCCCTATGTTCCCACCCTCCAGACTCTTAGATATCCTTCCTAATCCAACCCCCCATCCCCCACCCTACACCTCCAGGTATCCTAGGCAATGATCTCCCTGTTTGCGTAAAAATTCATACATTTTGAGGTTATTATTAGCTTAGCCATCTAACATACTGTTTCTTTATGTATTCTAGCTTCCACAAATGAGAGATACCGTTCGGCCCTTAAGTTTCTGAAATTGGGATACTTCACTTAGCATAATTCTTTCCATCTCCATCCATTTGATATCAAAAGCTATAATATAGTCTTCTCTAATGGCTGAGTTGTATTCCATTGTATATGTGTACCAAAGTTTTTGTATCCATTCATCAAGTGAGGGCATCTGGGTTGGTTCCATAGTCTAGCTAAGGTAAATTGAGCTGCTATAAACATTGATGAAGCCACATCTCTATAATATGCTGATTCTAACTCTTGGGAAAATACCCAGAAGTGGGATACCTGGGTCATAAGGTGGTTCCATCCTTAATTTTTTGAGGATTCTCCACACTGCTTTCCATAGTGGCTGAACCAGTTTGCAGTCCCACCAGCAGTGTAACAGTGTTCCTCTTTTCCCACATCCCCTCCAGCATCTGTAGTTGTTAGAATTTTTCATTTTTGCTACTCTAACAGGAATGAGGTGGTATCTCATTGAAGTTTTGATTTGCATTTCCCTTATAGCTAATGATGTAGAGCATTTTCTCATACATTTATGGGCTTTCTGGACTTCCACTGGTGAGAAGTTTCTTTTAAGATCCATAGCCCATTTATTGATTGGATTATTTGTGATTTTGGTGTTTAGTTTCTTTAGTTTATTCTGGATATTAGCCCTCTGTCCAAGGTGTAGTAGGCAAAGGTTTTCTCCCACTCTGTAGGTTCTCTCTTGATGCTCTTGACTAGATCTTTATCTGTGCAAAAATTTTTTAGTTTAATAGCATCCCATTCATTTATTCTTGACTTTACTGCTTGAGCCATGGGAGTTTTGTTGAGGAAGGCACTGCCAACTCCTATGTCCTGTAGTGTTGACCCTACTTCTTTTTCTAGTAAATTTAAAGTTGTAGGCTTAATATCCAGATCTTTGACCCATTTAGATTTAATTTTTGTGCAGGGTGAAAGATAAGGATCCAGCTTCAGTTGTCTACACATGGCTGTCCAATTTGTCCAACACCATTTGTTGAACAGGCTATCCTTCCACACTATGCTTTTGCCCCCTTTATCAAATATCAAATAGTTAAAGATATGGGGGTTTGTCTCAGGATCTTCTATTCTGTTCCACTGATCTTCGGTTCTGTTTTGATACCAATACCATGCTGTTTTAGCTACTACAGCTAGTTCTGTAGTATAATTTCAGGTCAGGGATTGAGATACCCCCTACTTCTTCCTTCCTGTAGAGTACTGTTTTGGCTAGTCTGGGTCTCCTGTTATTCCATATGAACTTGAGAATTGCTTTTTCTATATCTGTGAAGAATGCCATTGGTATCTTGATGGGATTGCATTAAATCTGTATAGGGCTTTGGGTAGAATGGTCATTTTTATTATATTGATTCTGCCTAACCATGAGCATGGAATGTTTTACCATCTACTCAGGTCTTCTGTAATTTCTTTTCTTAGTGTTTGATAGTTTTCTTTGTAGAGGTCCTTAATATCCTTAGTAAGGTTAATGCCCAAGTATTTCATTTTTTTTTGGAGGAGATTGTGAATGGGAGAGATTTCCTGATTTCTTCTTCTGCCGATTTGTTGCTGGAGTAAAGAAAAGCTAGAGACTTACTGGAGTTGATCTTGTAACCAGCTAATTTGCTGAAATCATCTATAAGCTCTAGAATTTTTCTGGCCAAGGTTATTGGGTCTTCTAGGTATAGAATCATGTCATCAGCAAATAGAGATCACTTAACTTCCTCTTTTCCTATACGAATACCTTTGATTTCCTTGTCTTGCCTGATAGCGCTGGCAAGGGTTTCAAGGACTATATTGAACAAGAGTGGGGAAAGTGGACAGCCTTGTCTCGTACCTGAATTCAGTGGAAATGCTTTCAGTTTTTCTCCATTGAGGATAATGTTGGCTGTGGGTCTGTCATAAATGG
>PVKS010019776.1:0-37868 GCA_004027875.1 Aplodontia rufa
TTTTCTCTCATTTGTGGAATCTAGAATACAATCCAAGATAGATTGAAAGTCAGCTAACCTCAATAATAACCTCAACATAGGTGAATTTTTACATAAACAGGGGAATGACAACTATGAAGCTGGGGGGAGAAGGGAGGGGAGGGAGAGATTCGGGGGTTATCAATGCGGCTGGAGGGAGGGAGTAGGGGGGTTATCAATGCAACTGGGAACCCTTGACTCCCATAAGAAGCCCAACTAACATGGGGTAATGTAGGGGAAACATAGTAGCAGGGATTGGTCAAAGAGGGGAAGACAATGGACTAGGATCAGCTTTAACTTACTTTGTCAATATGCATATGTTCATGAATATGTAACAATGATTTCCTCCAGTATGTAAGACTGTGTTGAATGAATAAAAGAAAATATTTTAGTATAAAAATTAAATTAAAACATAACTATTCACAAAAATTTTACAAAAGATTCTAGATGCAGTACTGAAATAAAGTATGAACTTTCTCATAATTATGAGGCCTACTTTGCTATCTACCAGTTCTTGCTATCTTCCACCAGCTGAATGAAACATACATGTAGCATTATTGGCACCAACCATATTCTCATTCCTTAAAGAAATGAAGTATGATAATGCATGAAAACATAATCAAACAAAAAAGCAGTGAAAACTTAATGGAACCAGGGCTATCTTAATCAGGAAAAACAAGAATAAGAAGATAGAGGGTTTTTTTCACTAAGTTTTATAGAAAGACATTTAAGGTGAATAAAATTATCTTGGGATCCTTGAATTAAAATCCAGACAACAAATTATTTACACATAAAAGACAAAAATAAATTCATATTCTAAAATAAGCATAAATCCAGCTAGGAAGAACTTTATCTCTCCATTGTTTTGTATAATAATCTTTTATTATGCACTCCTTTTTTATACTCTTTATACATTGGCTATGAAGTAGGAAAAAATTAAGGGAACATTTAGCTATAGGCAAAACACAAGACGATTTGGAAAGTTTTCATTTGGAAAGAGGAAGAGCAACAGAAGATGTTTTAAGATAAGCAATCATGGTGCAAGCTCATCTTGGGATAACAGGCATTCATTAGTAGAGCTTCAGCCACCATTCAGCTCTGTTATCGCTGATGGTAAAGCTAACTGGGATTTCTCTGAAGGAACACAGTTGGGACTTGTTCCTAGCAAAATGCAGTATGCTCTTTGAAGGGTAGGGGTCCCTCCAAAGGGGATCATTTCCTGCCAAAAAGCTCATTTGTATGAGCATCGCCCCCTCCCAGGCTCCCCAGCAACTCTCCCCTTGGCTTGGCACCACGCAGCAGCATCACATGACTTTTTGGACAGACTGACTGAGTTCATTGAATGTGAAGTCTTGGCAGTGGCAATTATCCTAGCAGTGGCAGAAGCCAGAAAACATATACCAGTAAACGGATTTCATTTTAATTGCTGTACATAGGGTTTGCTTGATTTATCCCATATCATATGCAGCTCCAACGTGGCAGCCAGACTCTCAACTCAGTTGCCATGCTCAACAAAAGGGCTGAGGTTGAACTTGAGCGGCATTGCCAAAGTATTGCTTCCTTTAGCTCTTTTCTTTTTTTTTAGTTTTTTTTTTCTGTAATTTTCATTCCCCCTTAGGGTTCATTGATAAGGTTGAACAGGTTCAATTATTAGAAACTGTAGAACAATAAGGCTATTTGTGTTTGAACCACAAACTACCTTGAATGGAATTTTAAAATAGAAATTAAAAATCATTATTCTGAAAGAGATTAAGTTTTTTGCTCCATTAACTCTTCCTGTAATCTGATTCTTTTGTGCCCCCATTTATCTTTAAAAATTCTACTTCATATTCTCTCTTTAATTAGTTTAATACAGTGCTTAAAATTGTGTTAGGGACATAATTGCTGCTTGCTACTCTTTTCACTTCTCACATTCTAATACTGTTAGGATATTTCTTCAAACTTGGAATCTGCTCCACTTGTTCTCATGGCTGCCCTGTGGATCTGTATCCCCAAAACCTGGCAAGTGAGCTTCGTTGAAGAATGCTTCTCAGCTTATGACCTGTAGTCTTCACCATCATCACCACGATCACTGTCATCTGGAAAAATACTGCCCTGTCATTGCTGTGACTATGATGCTTCAGTAGTAGCAATTCAAAGGAAATGAAAGAGACAGTCCTAACCAGGGGAACACACTTGCTACAAGTAGCTAGAGGTAGGGAAGTCAACATGAGAATGACATAGGAACTCTATGACAACATTGAGCAGAGAGAGGCATGGGCAAATAATCCCAAGATTCTGATCCAGTTCCTAGTTAAATTTCTATAAATCATTTTTCATTTATGCTGGGAGTGGTCTTGGAAAGCTCACATGTTCCATTTTCTACATTTGAAAAGAAAAGACATTCAGAGATTTCACCTTTATGAATTATCTACTCTATGCTTCATACCATAATCAATTATACTGTTAATCCCTATTCCATGCAGAAAGTGTTTCTCTTTTTAAAGATTTGAAAATTGTGACTGTACGTGTCTATTCACCTCCATGTGCTTCCATTTATAAGATTAAAATAAGAAAGTTCATAATTATGCTTCGCACACTATTGTAATCTTTTAGATGTGTCCATTTGGCAAGGCTACAATCCATTGTTGTTTAAGGTAAGGTTTATCTAGATTTTGCTGTGAAGCTGTATTATAAATGTAATTAAAGACACCTTTAAGGTCATCTTAGATAATATGGATAGACCTGATTCAGTGAATTTACAGGTCTCTTTTTATTATTATTTGTTTGACATAGTCTTACATATTGGAGGGAATTGTTGTTACATATTAATGTATACATGATAATTGACATAGTAAACTAAGGCCAATCCTAGTCCAGGATCTCCCCACCTTCATCCATCCCTGATTCACATCTCCTCTGTAATACCCCCGTGGTATAATGGAAATGACCATACACATGTATATTAATTTTTGAAATTTCTGAGTTTCTCTGCCTGCCTGTGTATAGTTAGGCTTCTCATGGGAGTTGAGTTTCCAGTTATATATTAATAACCCCTCCTTAATCATCCCTCCTTTCCCTGCCTCCCTCCCTTCTTCCCATGCCTTCATAGTTATGGTTCCCTCAGCTTATGCGAGCTTCAACTATGGTGAGTTTATTAATTCAACTTAGCTAACTTTCATCCTGTCTTAGTTTTTACTCTAGCTTCCACATATGAGAGAAAGCATACAGCCCTTAAGTCTCTGTATTTGGGATATTTCATTCAACATAATTTTTCCATTTTCATCCATTTAGCTGAGTGAGAAAAACATTATGCATCACTTGCAATCAGAGTTTAAAGGTCTTAAAATTAGAACTAAGGCTTCTCTGAAGAAGAAGAAATTCTATATGTGGACAGCATCAGTCCACCTGCTGGAATTGAGCATTCTAGATTCTAGAATTTTCCTGATGGCTCATCCTGTGTGTCTCAAATTTGTCTATTCAGCCCCCCAAATCACAGAATCCAATTCTTTATTTAAAAAAACCCCTCCTTATATACATACATCTTCTACTGTCTTCCTTTCTGGTTGAACCCCAATCAACATAGTTTGGTACATGAAAGTAGAGTGTTTCTGTAATGTATACATAGAAATGTGAAAATGGGCATATAATTGTGCAATGAGAAGAAATGGAAAGAATTTTGAGGAAAATAAGTTTTTAAGAGCACTTATATTGCCTTAAATGTAAAATTAGTGGAAATATGGGTGTCAATAACTCTTCTATTATTGTTTCATTGGAAATGAGGAGTATGATGCTTTCATGAATGGCTATTAAACTTGTCCCTGGTGAAGACTCAGGAGGAAATGAATATGTTTTTAGAAACTAGAGGAAAGGTGATCCTTCTTACATATTGGTGAAAATCGCAGTAGAGCTGTTCTGAAGATAGGTGGAAAGTACACTAGAAACAATTCAATCAGACATTCAGCAAAGGAAGTAGACAAGCAAGAGTTGAAGTTGTGGCCTTGTTCTCACTGCACATAGTAGATCCTGCCCAGAAAATATAAAAATGGATGCAATCCTGCTTTTAAACCCTTATTTTATCCTGGTGATGCTGGTTTCAAACTTTTGATATACAGAACTCTAAGATAATTAAGTTATGCTGTTTAAGGACATTAAGATTTTATTATTCATGATATATAGCCAATGATTTGGCTTCAAAGTACCTGTGAAGAATACAATTTTAAATTTGATGATGTTGAGGTCTTGGAGTAAGGTATGCAAGTATACCCCTCAGAATGGTAAAAGAATATGAAGGTCTATTTATTTCCCAAGTGAATGCTCACCAATGCATGAGCAGAGGTTGCTTTTATAATAAATGAAAAGGACGACCCTTTCTGTGGGTACCAATGGACCCTCTCTCCAGCCATTGCTCTTAATGCACTATGGACTCATGGACAATATGGTCCAAAATAGAGAGTTGGATATTATTCATAGTCTCTGCAAAATAGGTTAACACTTACCAAGGCCAATCTGGCTGAAGTCACTTTCTTTCTTTTTTTTTTTTTTTTCTTTTTGAAAAAAAAATTGTTAAAGGGAGAGAGAGAGAGGGAGGGAGAGAATATCAGTTTTATTTAGTTTTTCACTTAGTTTTATTTGCTCTAACACTTAGTTGTGTACATGGTGCTGAGGGTCTAACCTAGGTCCTCACCCTTGCAAGCATAATTCCTCTGAGCCACCAGTCCAGCCCCTGAAGTTGCTTTTAAAGTGCTGAATTAGCCAGCATAAGAGACCAACTCTGAGTCCCCAATATGACACCAGTCCCTGGAGAGATTTACCATTTACCTGATGATGAGCTGAATATATTAAACTCATTCATTATGGAAGAGTCAGAAATTTATTCTTACTAGAATAGAAAATTATTCTTGGCACAGGTTTGTTCTTGATGCCACATGCTTCTGCCCAAAGTACCATCCGTGGATTTACAATATGCCTTATTCACTATTGTGTTTTTTCACATATCATCACTTCTCGTTAGTAATTCACTTCACAGTTAATGAAGTAAAACAATGGGACCAGACTTCTGGACTTCTTCACCATGTTCTCCATTACCTTTAAGTAACCACCTTGACATAATATCGGATGGCTTTTTTATGACCCAATTGAAATGCTAGCTACATGACAATATGATGAGCCTGGGACAAATTTCAGGCATTATATATGTACTTATTATACAATATATGATACTCTTTCTGTCCTAGAAAAGATTCCCAGGTCCAGAAATCAAGGAGTTCAAATGGGAACAGAACCACTCACTTTTACCCATACCAATCCCCTGGCAAAAATATTTGCTTTTTATCCCCATGTCCTTCTGCTCTGCCAATCTAGGAGTTATAGTCCAAAGGAGAAAGCAGTTTTGCCAGGTGATGCAGCAATTATCCTTACTGGACTTTAAAGAGAGACTGCCTGAGGGCCTTTTTGAATTCCTCTTGTCTGTGAATCAATGGGCAAAAAGATGAGTTAATGTACTGGGTACAGAGGAAACTGGGTCGCTTATGCGTGACGGAGTTAGTGGAAGAGTATGTCTGGAATATAGGTGATCCCTTAGCACTACTCTGTTCAACCATGTCCTGTACTGCCCAATTTAGGCAGAGCTTCTCATGGCCCATGCATTAAGCAATGGAGGTTTTGGTCACCTGACCAAAGAACCTTGACCAGCTGAAATCATACTAAGGGCAAAGGAACTATGGAACAGGTAATTGAATAAAAAAATTATCAATACCATCTGTGATCATATAATTAGACACAAAAACAAAGAATATACATGTCTCCCTAATTTTGTTTTGAATATTTGTATATCTATTCCTAAAATACCTTTGTTTCTTCTCCTTCTTTTTCCATTATCGCCTAATAAAAAAGGTACTAATAAATTAGCTTTCACATTATTTAGGTTGCAGGATATCAAAATACCAGAGTAGATATCCCTGAAGGGCTTTGCATACTCTTATAAGGCAATAATTAGTTCGTTTGGGGTTGTACCCAT
This sequence comes from Aplodontia rufa, assembly GCA_004027875.1. Classification (NCBI taxonomy): domain Eukaryota; kingdom Metazoa; phylum Chordata; class Mammalia; order Rodentia; family Aplodontiidae; genus Aplodontia; species Aplodontia rufa. Next base: position 6,017 of record PVKS010019776.1, read on the forward strand.
GATGGCTTTATCAAATCAGAAAGAAATATGACCTTGTGATTGTATTTACTTGCAGATTATATAGGTTTTAGAGAGACATGTTCAAGGAGATGGATGTCAAGTTGAGAAGGAATTCACTATGATGGTCTTGATATGTCCTACAGTCCCTAGTTATTCAGTCAAATATTAATATAGGTGTTTCTTTCAAGGTATTTCATAGACATGATTAAAATCTGCAGTCAATTGGAAGTGGAAACTCCAGAAGAACTCTGTAAAGCTGAAAAACTGGATTTTTTTCTGAAAGTTGAAAAATCATGAGGAATATCTAGAGTGACATTTGAAAGAAGGTGAGTTAAGTTTTCTTGAGTGACTCCATTCAACCCGGATTTAAAATTTCACAGATAGAATGCAATGTGTCTTTAAATTGAGTAAGTAAAAAATGACTAATGTATGGTGATTAGTATGAAGAACAAATGGTTGAAGTCAGAGAAAGAAGCTTGACAACATAGGAAGTTATATGGAATAAAAGGAAAGTAGATCCATAAGTTTCAAATTTCCCTGGGATCCATGGAAATTTGTTTTGTGTAGGTCCTGAAGAATAAAGTACTAAAAGTAACTAATAGGATACATGACAAATTTAAAAATTGTATATAGAGTAATAGGATTAACAACATGGAGTTAAGATGGTATTAAAATAGCACCGGCATAAACAGCTCTAAACTACAATCAACCAGAGAAAATAGGTGTCTTGTTATTTCATTGCTGCAAAGGTAGAAATAATGTCAGATTGTTATCTTGGAAATGACGTAACAGAGACTCCAAGAAGGTTCTATTGATAGTGTCATGAGCTGGTTCAAGATGGCAGAGCTAACAAAGTCCATGTTGGTTTGTTTTTGCTTGTTTCAGTGCCAAGCTCATCCTCGCATTCTAACTCTGGTACAGTGATGAATTGCACTGGCTGTCAAACCACACAAAAGGTTTCAAATGGTGGATCTTTTATAAGTTGTGTGACCTTAATTATACAGTAGTGTCCTTGCCTCTAAATTGGGAATAATGAAAACCGTCTCTATGTCCAAGGGATTTTGATTATTTAAATTATAAAGAAGTATTTTCATTCAAAGTATCTAGAAGAGTGTAAGACACAGTAGTGGGTAGATGTCAGTTGTTGTTATTATTATTATAATTATTATTATTTGAAAAGTTCTATGAATTTATATTTGACACTTTTTGACTATATAAAACTATGAAACACCTGGTAATGAAGTTAATAATCTCTGCAAGGTTGATATGAAGATGAATTGAAAGTTAAAGTCTCCTTAGTGCTACTGGCTGTCATTTCTTTCCATTAAATACTAATTTAAAAAATATTTTTTAATAAAAGGAGGGAAAAGGAAAGACAACAATGAGGAATTTCTACATTATGTTGAATATGTTGTAGTCATCCAATTACCAAATAAAAATACAAGTGAAGTTTTTGAATTGGCTAATGTGGAGAGACATTAAAATGCTGCAAAGAAAAGGATCTGTCCAGTAGAAATAGAAGCTGAATTCACTTCTTAAAATTGTGTCTTCAGTGATAGTTGGACTAAGAAGAATGAAAATTGCATCCTATAATCTCTTACTTTGAGGGGAATAGTGTAAGGAGATCCATGAGTGGAAACCCCGGATAAGTGGTCAGAAAGTTAGAGTGAGAAACAACTCTATCTCTTTGGGTAGCTATAGGGATACTTAATAATCCTGTGAACTGCTGATAAACTGAAATCATCAGGAATACAGTTTTGAACTCTATGTAGAAAGAAACAGGGACAATGAACATAGCATAATATTCAACTTACTCAAAGAATTGTTAGATTGAAATAGACTAATATGTTCCAACGGAACTCAGATGCAATATCTCAGTAGCATCAATGACTTTTTGAAACCTAAAAGTTAAATATACTTAAAATGCTAAGCTCTGTGACGAAATCTTTCTCTGGATACATGGCAGTGAAAATGGCTTTTTGCATGGTTGGAGCAATTGGCTAACCCTAACTAAACAAGACCCCATATGCTTTTGGTGTAGGAGTTGCATCCATGAATCACAGTATGCAGTTAAGGAATTAACTGTTTATAGGGCCGGGTACTAAGAATTTTTGTATCTGGCTACATAACATATTTCCTTTCCACAGGAGGTAGTTATGACAAATTAGAAGTCTGAAAATTTTCTGATGGTGTAAAGGCCCAGCTGTCACTGGGGAAATAGTGATCAGATTTCATAGCTGCATGGTCCCGTGGCGCCACGGAGAGCTCCATATGGTCACCCAAATGTTCCAGCTAAATCCACTCAACATTTCCAGTCTGAGTTTTACTTGTACAGAATAAAACTCTTCTTGCATAGATTTATCATTATTTGCCTACAAAGAGAGAAACTTGTTAACTGGTTACATTTTAAAAATGGAAAAGATAATTTTCCTAAGAACAACTCTCCACAGATGCTAGGTCATCCTCATGATAAACAGATAAGGATGCCCTCCCGGGAATTCTGTGACTTTTACTATCTGTTGTAATATAACCTAGGGAAGGTGGACTTTTAAAGGATATATAGTGAATAATTAAAATCTGTGGGAATACCTACTTCTTATGATAAACACCTTTCTTAACCACTGTTCTCTCTTTCTCTCAGAAGATCACCTCTGCTAAATTGTTAATGTAATTTCTATGTGCTGGGGCACTTGTACTCCTGTCAAACACGTCAGCCTGAGCCTCACCCAGTAACAAACAGCAAATGCATAATTTATTGACTCTTAAATGGCTACGTCCTTGGTTATATTTCCTAAAAACAATTTGCTTAGAAACACATCTGGTTCATGAAGGTAACAACTTTGAAGAATGTCTATCTTTGAAGAATGTATATCTTAAAGGAAAGATGCAGTAGTCTTTTCTCTGTGGCATTTCTGCCCTGAATCAAGAAAGGTTTTATGTTTTGTAATATCATTTTGGGTTTGATGATAACAACATAATAAAAGTATTCTATGAAATTTTTAAATATTGAAAATATAAGCCATGACCCAAATAATATTTATGAAAAGTTATTTCATTTTTAACAAAATCATCTGGTTTATTGAATTTTCATGATAGCTATTAGACTCTACTAACTTGAACTTTTTATTAAAAGATGAATATAAATATTTGACATTGTTGAAAATGCAAAACTGAAATAGTAATAATGAGAGTTGCTTCAAATATTTGATTTTTTCGAAATGAAAAATTTTTGTTACTTGTTCTTAATCATATATAAGTAGACCACACAGTTATTTTCATTCCTCATGGCAGTTTTAAGTTCAAACAACATATAAATATATTACATTTTCAATTACCTTAAACTTCATGCTTTTCTGATAGAAGCAATCTATACCTTTTGAAATGCACTTCAAAGATTTTGGAAATTTTATTTTGTTGGTATGCAAAGAAAGCACTGTACAGAAAAGTGATACTAAAATCCTATAATAAACAGCAAAGCACCTTTAACTTTACATTTCACCTTGTAGCACACATAAAATGTTTAATTATTTGAGGATTAATGGAGGTAGTTTATAATTAAGCTGAAGTATGAATTGATGTCATCATCTCAGTATGATGATATACATTTTTATGCCAAAGCACCTGTTGTTTTGGAAGGAAGCAGCTGATATCATTATCTGCGCAGCCAGATAGCCCTGTTTCCTGCTGCTTAAAAAATTATCCTAAGGGTTACCTAAGTTGGAGTAATTCAGCATTTACGTTTCCGTGCCCAGAAGAGGACAGAATAGAGAAAGTGACTTCTACAGCAATTAAAGAAAGAGAAAGTGAGAGATACAATGGGACTAGAGAAGAAGAGGCAGGAAATGGAGAGCCCAAGTTAGGTGACCAAAAGGTACTGGGATGGCCTTCATTATTTTTCTAAGAAGGTAGGTAGGTTGCAAAAGAACAATGAAAACACCCATTTAATTTTATTAATGTGAATGAAATGCTACATCATTGGAGGAAGTAGATGGAGAAAGATATACAATTTCACATTTCAACAGCAGACCCAGCATTTATAAGATTCTTAAATACTAATGCAAAAGCTTCCATTTGAAAAAAGAATTTAAAGAGGGACAGTGAGAGAGAGAAAGAGAGAATCAATTTCATTTAGTTTTTCATATGGCTTTCATTGCTCCTAGACTTCATTATGTACGTGGTGCTCGGATTTGAACTCAGGTCCTCGCGTATGCCAGGCAAGTGCTGTAACCCCTGAGCCACCGCTCCAGTCCCCCATTTGAAAATTTAATGTGCACAGAATCAACAAAAGATAGGTGACTCATATTTTTGTTTTTTTCACATTTATTTTTTACCCTTCCATTGTTTTGGCTTTTTGCTTGCTTCTTTGATCTTTTGATAGGCATTGGTCAGCAAAAAAGATACTGCAGAGTACAGTAATCACAAATCGCCCGGTAAACCTGTCAGCTGATACTTGCCCTGTCACTCTCCTCACCTTAAAATTGGGGAGATCATGAAGCCTTCTAGCACAAGACAATTCTACATTGTCACCTACTGCCAAAGCAATATTCCAAATTAATACTAACCATATACATTTCTCCCCATATGTTGACCATAAAAAGTGTCTTCATTCTCTTCTTCTGTAAAGTCATTGTCTTCTCTATGCTCCCCAGTTTTGCTCTTACCTCCTTCTCATTGGAACTCAACATCCTAATGCTGCCCTTCTTCCATGTCTTCTATGCTTTTTTCCCTCTCCTTGGGCTATCTCCCATGATCCCTAGTTATTATTTTCCACCAAAAATTAATTCTGTTGATTATTTAGCCATAAATCATTCCTGTAAAAATTTAATAAGAAAGTTACTAGTATCTCTTGATTTCTAAACATCATTTGTATCTCTCCATACAACTTCCTCTCTGAATTTCATGAAAATAGCAATAAAATAGCATGGTACATGCCTAAATTGCACATGATTTGTTTACTCCTTATCATTTGTCTCTGCTCATTTTTGAACAGCATTTCACAGCTATAGTCACAACACTAATACTAAAAAAAATGCCTGAGTATTTTGTACATGTTACTGATAGAAGGATTTTCATAGTAAGTGTCATGATCATATGTAACTGGGAATTTTGTCTTCCACATTTCTCTGCAAGAAGAAAAACATTGAAGTGTTAAGAGTTCAAAAATTCTGTCCATGAATGTAGAGTTCAAGATGAATGTCTTTTCATGAAAGAGAAGAGCAAATTAAAGTAGAAATTCCATATTTTATTTATCAGATCAAATATTTTTATTTTTCATAACCTAATGTATAAGAAAGTACAGGAAAATAATCATTTCATTTGTAATCTGGTTAAGCTTTACTAAAAGAAATTCATTTCAAAATTAAAAATGCTTGTGAATAAATATGGGAAAGAAACAGGGATCAGATATCACAAAGATACAGGGAAGATCAGTTGACTAGAAGGAGATTGAGAAGGAGGGAAAGAGGAGAAAATGTGGAATGAATTTAACAAAATCATCATGTTATGAATATATATAAGTATACCATAGTAATTTCACCTTTGCATGTGTGTGGAAATCACCAATCAATGATGGATAAATGGATGATAAAAGGGAGGAACAGTGGCTTGGAGGGTGGAAAGGGTGGAGGATAGGAGGAAGGAAATAAAGTGGGAAGGAACAGGGACTGAAGTGGAGTGGGGATGAACTCAACTAAAATGCATAAATGTAAAGCTCTAGTGAAAAAAATAAACAATAAAATCCTGCAATTTTTGACTCAGTAAATTTAATATAATCATAAGTACATTCACACACACAAAAATAGAATATGATCCGCAGCATAATAGTAATGGCAAAGCATAAGAATCAACATAGATGCCCACCAATTGTTGAAAACAGTTAAATATAATAGAGTATTCTACACAATTTAAAAGGATGATGCAGCTTATGTAGTGATATGGAAAAATTTGCTATATATTATAAGCAGAAAAAAGTAAGGTGTAGAAGAACACACATCACAAATTGATCTGTGAATGCTTATGTGTGCATGCATTTTCTGGAAGAATAACTCAGAAACTGATATAAATACATGCCACCATGTAATAGGGGGAAAATATTTATTTTCATTATGTATATAGACATTTGTTACGGTTTAGATATGAGGTGTACTATGGAAGCTCCTGTGTGAGACAATGCAGGAGTCTTCAGAGGTGAAATGATTATGAGAATTGTGACCTGATCAATGGATTAATCCATTTGGATTAATAATTTGAATTGACTAATGGGTGTTAGCTGTAAGCAATAGGGTGTGGCTTGAAGAAGTATATCAATAGGTGCATACCTTGGAGACTACATTATCACTGGCTCTTTTCCTCTTCTTCCTAGCTGTCAGATACTTAGCAGTTTCCCCAGCTATGCTCTTCTGCCATGATACTCTACCCCAACTTAAGCTGAAAGCTAGGGAGATGACTGACTGTGGACTCAGCCTCTGATACTGTAAGTGAAATGAACTTTCCTTCTTGTCAATTCTTTTGGTCACATCACCAAAAAGCTGAATAACACAGAAATTGGTTCCAAGAAGTGGGGTTGTTTCTGTGACTAAACTGACCATATGTTTCAAAATCATTTGGAGCTGGTTTATAGCAAGAATTTAGAAAAATTTAATGGTGCGATCTGGAGATGTTGTAAGCACAGATTGGTGGTTGATTCCCATTCTCAGAAGACCAGGATGCTGATAGAACTGTGGACAGTAAAGAGTAGGCTCAAAAGATTTCAGAGGGGAAATAGGTCTTCATAGGAAATTGGACTAGAGGCTATCCATGTGCCATCCTGACCAAGAAGTTGTCTACATTTTGCCCACATCCTGAGAGTTTCTGTGAGGCTGAATTTAAAGATAGATTAAGGAATCTGGCAGAGGACATTTGAAGTGAGCACAACATTCAGAAGAAGGCATGGATATTGCTGGAAGCTTTTAGCCAACCTTACTGTGATGATCAAGAACAGAATACAGAGTGGAAACATTTGAAGTTGAAATTTGGCCAGAAAAGTGCACATAAAACTTGGAACAAGAAAGATATGTGTGAAGTGAGGAGGAAGACAAAGCTGCAGGTAAGACCCCAGAGATTAAGAAATTTCACTAATGTGAAACATCTGCTAAGCAAAGCTGAAGAAATCAAGCAGACACAAGCCAAGAGAGAGACCAGGTGGGCAGCAACCAGGACGGCCATCAAGCAGAGGTACACAAGCTCAGAAAAGAACATCATGATGCCATGTGCCCCAGATGCTGGATGAAGACCTGCAGGACTTTGCCCAGCCAGAATTTGGTCTTGTGGTCCCATCCTTTTTTCCTATGCACCTCTTTCTTCCTTTTCAAATGAAAATGTTTACCCTATGCCACTATATATTGGATATAGGGGCTTTAGAATCTTCAGAGTGTCTCACACTCATGAGTTTGTATTGAGTCTCATAGGAGTTTTGGACCTTGGACTTTTGGACAAAGCTGGAATTGTCAAGACTAAGGGAATTCTTGGAAATGGACTAAATATATAGAATATTATTATTTGAATATAAGGTGTCTACAAAAGTTCATGTTGAAATAATGCAAGAGAGGTCAGAGGTGAAATTGACGCACCAGGAGAACATTAACCTAATCAGAGCATTAATCCCGTGATAGATTAACTGAGTGGAAAATATAAACCAGTAGTGTGTGGATCTGAGTGTGCATAGCTTTCTTTTTTCTTTTATTCTTTTTTTGTTTGCTTGTTTTTTGTTGTTGTTGTTGTTTTGTTTTGCTTTGTTTTGTTTTGTTCTGTTCGGTACCAGCATTGAACCCAAGGGCTCTCAACCACTGAATCACATCTCCAGCATTTTTTAATTTTCATTTTGAGACAGGATCTCATTAAGTTTGTTAGGGGCTTGCTAAGATGCTGAGGCTGGCTTTGAACTTTTGATCCTCCTGTCCCAGCCTCCTGAGCAGCTGAGAGTATAGGCATGTACCATCATGTCTGGCAGAGTAGAGATTTCTTTTTTAAATTTTATTTACTTTTTTTAGGGAGTTGAGTTGTTGTACAATCATAAGTGCATATAAGGTAACAATATAATATGCATTTGCTCCTAAATCAGTTACCCCAACATCGTCCACACACCTTAATTCTTAATTCTTCTTTATTTCACCACTACAACTGATATAAAATGTCCATACACACACACACACACACACACACACACACACACACACACACATGAATGATTGTGAATTTTCCAGAATTAAATTATTGCATAAGTAATATTTGGCTTCTGCAGGGGTAAAGAGTATGATACATTGTTAATTGCTTCCCTAGATCCCTCTGTAGTCTTCCTCCACCTCTCCCCTCCTGGTTCCTGTGCCCTCCTACATGTTTATAATTCCCTTAGATTATGTGTTGCTGTGCCTTTGCTGAGTCTAATACCTGAGTTTGACAACATTTCACTAAAGCCTGGGTTTGCTCTAGTCTCCAAAAATGAGGGAAAACATTTGATCCTTGAGTGTCTGTGTTTGGCTGACTTCACTCACCATGATTTCTTTCATTGCCTTGCATTTAACGTTCAAAGGTCACAATATCCCTGTTACTAATAGCTGAGAAAAACTCCATTGTTTGGATCCATTTGAATAGTGAGAAGCATATGGGTTGGTTTCATAATTAAGATACTATAAATTGAGCTTCTATGAACAAAGATTTTCTTTGTCCCTATAACATGCTGATTTTAACTTCTCCAGGAAAATACCCAGAAGGATAGCGGGTTCGTACACTGTTTAAAGCTAGTCTTTTCATGGGAGCTGAGAGTTCCCAGTTGCATTGATAAACCCCCCTAATCACTCCCTCCCCTCCCTGCCTCCTTCTCTACTCCCCCCTATTTCATAGTTATGGTTCCCCCACCTTATGTGAAATTTCAACTGTGAAGAGTTATTTGTTTAAGCTTAGCTAACTTTCATCCTTAGATTTTATTCTAGCTTCCATATGCGAGAGAAAACATTCCACACTTAAGTCTGTGAGTTTGGGATATTTCATTCAGCATAATTTTTTCCATCTCCATCCATTTGAATGCAAATACCATGGTATCATTCTAATAGCAGAATAGAACTCCATTGTATTTATATGCCACAGTTTTTTAATCCACTTATCCAGCAACAGGCATCCAAGTTGGTTCCATAATTTAGCTATAGTAAATTGAGCTGCTATAAACATTGATGTAGCTGTGTCTCTGTAGTATGCCAATTCTAGCAATTTTGGGAAAATACCCAGGAGTGGGATAGCTGGGTTATAATCAGATTCCAGCCCTAGTTTTTTAAGGAGTCTCCATAATGCTTTCCAGAGTGGATGTACCAATCTGCAGTTCCACCAACAATGTGTTAGTGTTCCTTTCTCCCCATAACCCCTGGAGCATCTGTTATTGCTTGTATTCTTCATTTTTGCCACTCTAACAGGAATGAGGTAGAATCTCAATGAAGTTTTAATTTGCATTTCTCTGATTGCTAATGATATAGAACATTTTCTATATATTTATTGGCTTTTTGGATTTCCTCCATTGAGAAGTTTCTGTTTAGTTCCCTAGCTCATTTACTGATTGGATTGCCTGTGTGGTGTTCAGTTTTTTGAGTTCTTTATATATTCTGGATATTAGCCTTGTGTCAGAGGTGTAGCAGGCAAAGATTTTCTCTCTTTCTGTAGATTCACTCTTGACACACTTGACTAATTCTTTAGTTGTGCAGAAGCATCTCAGTTTAATGATATCTCATTCATTAATTCATGGCTTTAATTCTTGTGCTATGGGAGTCTTGTTAAGGAAGGAGGTGACTGCACCAATATGGTGGAATGTTGATCCTTTATTTTTGAATCAATTGTGTAGTTGCTGATTTAATTTCTAATTCTTTGACCCATTTTGATTTGAATTTTGTGCAGGGTAAGAGATAAGGATCTGATTTCAGTTGTCTGCATATGGCTGTACAGTTCATCCAGCTCTATTTGTTGAACAGACTGTCATTCCTCCACAAGATATTTTTGGCCCCTTTGTCAAATATCAAATGGTTAAAAATTTGTGGGTTTGTCTTGGTGTCTTAAAGTATGTTGCATTGGTCTTCATGTCTTTTTGAAACCACTACCATGCTGATATTGTTACTATAGCCCTATAGTATAATTTCAGGTCAGGTATTGTGAGACCCATTGCTTCCTCTTTCTTGCTTAGTAATGTTTTGACTGTTCTGTGTTTCCTGTAATTCCAAATGAATTTAAGAATTGCTTTTTCTATATCAGTGAAGAATATTATTGGTATCTTGATGGGGATTACATTGAATCTGTACAGGGCTCTCGGCAGAATGGCCATTTTAATTATATTGATTCTGCCTAACCAAGAAATGGAATGTTTTTCCATCTTCTAGGTCTTTTTCAATTTATTTTTCTAATGTTCAATAGTTTTCATTGTAGAGATACTTTATATCCTTTGTTAGATTAATGCCCAAATATTTTATTATTTTTGAGTTTATTGTGGATGGGATGGATTTCTACTTTGGTCAAATTGCTGCTGGAGTGTAGGAAAGCTATTGATTGATGAATATTGATTGTATAAATAGTCACTTTCCTAAATTCATTTAAAACTCTAGAAGTCTACTGATTGAGCTATTTGGATCTGCTCCATATAGGATCATTTCATTAGCAAATGGAGATAGTGTGACTTCCTCTTTTCCTATTCAAATTCTTTTGAATTCCTTCTCTTGTCTGATAGCTCTGTCTAGGATTTTGAGGTCTATATTGAACAGGAGTGGTAAGAATGGACAGACAGCCTTGTCTTGTACCTGAATTTAGTGGGATTGATTTTAGTCTTTCTCCATGAAGTATAATGTTGGCTATGGGTTTGTTATAAATAGCTCTTACAAAATTAAAATATCTTCCTTTGATCCTTACTTTCTCCAAGTTTTGTGTATAAATTCATCGTGAATTTTATCAAAGGCTTTTTCTGCTTTGACAGACATGATCATATGGTTTTTATCTTTGATTCTGTTAAAGTGATGAATTATGTTTATTGATTTGCATATGTTGAACCATCCTGCATTTGGGCAACGAAGCCCTCTTGATTGTGATGTATTACCTTTTTTGATATGTTCCTGGATGCAGTTTGCTAGGATTTTATTAAGGACATTTCCATCTATGTTTACTAGGGAAATTGTTCTGTACTCTTCTTTTCTTGATGTGTCTTTTTTGGGTTTTGGCATCAGGGTTATTTTTGCTTCATAAAAAGTTCTGACCATTTCAATTTCTTATAATAGCTTACTAAATAGAGGTGTTAATTCTTCTGCAAAGGTCTGGTAGAACTCTGCTGAGAATCCATCAGGCCCTGGACTTTTCTTTTTAGGAAGGCATTTGATTGCTGTTTCAATTTTGCTACCTGATATTGGTTGGTTTAGATTTTCAATGTCCTCTTTATTAATTTGGGAATGTTGTATGTGGCTAGGTATTTGTCCTTTTGTTACATGTTATCAAACTTAGAAGAGTATACATCTTCAAAACAAGCTCTAACAATCATCTGGATTTCAGTTGAGTCAGTGGATGTTTCCCTTATCATCTTTGATTTTCTTACTTTGCTTCACTTCCTTCTTCCTTATGGTGATGTTGGCTAGGGGTGTGTTAATCTTATTTATTTTTTCAAAGAACCAATTCTTTGTTTTGCTGATACTCTGTAATTTTTTTAATTTTCAATTTCATTGATTTCAGCTCTGATCTTAGTTATTTCCTGCCTTCTGCTGGATTTGGGATTGGATTGTTTCTCTTTTTGTAGGGAGTTGAGTTAGAGCATATGTCTCTTTTTAGGACTCTTTTCCTGATTTTTGATGAAGCACTTGATGCTATACATTTACCTTTTAAGAATGCTTTCATACTTTGCCATAGATTTCAATATGTTGTTTTGTCATTCTCATTCATTTCCAAGAATTTCTTGATTTCTGTTCTCATATCACCTTTGATCCATTCTTCATTTAAGAGGGTATCATTCGATCTCCAAGTATTTGTGTATTCTCTGTTGTTCTGAATGTAATTTCTCCCAGCCTGAAAAGACCAGATGGTATCTGTGCTCCAGAGTGGTAGGTCCTGCAAGCCGACCCTGCCCAGCCCATGTAGATCCTGTGGAAACGCCTGTGATGCAGGATGCAGAATCCTGATCGTGAACTCTGCCTGGAGTTCAGAGTATGTCAGGGATATGGGGGGGAAGCCTCTATTTGAGAGTCACAAGAACAGTAGGGAGGGTCTGCCAGGCCTACATAGCCCCTATGGCAGTCAGTTAGAACACTGGGGTCCTAGAGCCATCAGCTGCCTGATGGTATCACCACTAGGTTGACCCATGTGAGGTCCTGGTTCTTGGAGCAACTGTTTGGACTGCCCACCAGGTGGACTCAAATTAACGATTGCCCTGGCTCTCCACAGCAGATTGGCAGGAGTCTAAGTTGCAAGCACTAATGCAGTCCCTGGTTCTGTGGAGCACAGCACATGCCCTTCTTATATCAGAGATCACTGTGCCAATTTGTCCTTCCTCTATTTGTGTGAACAGCTCCCTCCTCTGTGCCAATCCAGCAGCTTTTGCAGTCCTTGGAGCCAGAGCTGCTCAATTGTTATTTGGATTTTCTTGCACACTTAGTTTATTCCAGCCTTGCTTGAATACTAATGAGTTTAGGCAGAAATTTTGCTGTTCACCAACCTCGCAGAAAGGCACTTCTCTCACCATTGCTGTCCTGGTTCTTGGAGAGATTCTACATGCAGCCCTCCTGCTGGTTGGCATCTTCTGACCCTGATTTATGGAGTTCTTTAGGCTAGAGATCTCTTTATTGTTTTTTCACTCTGACAATCTATGATAGAGGTGATAGAGGAGTATTAAAATCTCCCAGTATTATCATATTGCAAACCACAAGTGGTTTTATGTCATGGAGTAATTCTTCCACAAATTTGGGAGTGTTGGTGTTTGAAGAGTATATATTTACTATGGTTATATCTTCCTGTTGTATTGTTCCTTTAAAAGAATGTAGTGGCTTTCTTTATCTCTTCTGATTTATTTATATTTGAAATCAATTTTGTCGGATATAAGTATTGCAACTTGATTGACTTGATTTCTTGGGCCATATGCCTAAGAGATTTGTTTGCCCATTATTTCACCCACATTCTGAGGATATCATTGGCTGTAAGATGGGTCTCCTGTAAAGAGCATGTTGTTGGATTTTGTTTCATGATTCAGTCTGCTAATCTGTGTCTTTTGATTGATGCCTTACTATTGATTGTCTTCCAGGAAACTGCTTCTGTATGGCACCTCTTTTTTTTTTTGCACCTTTTGGATCTAAGTTCCAGAACTTGGACTTGGAAACAGTGGACTTTCTGGGCAACCCACTAGGTTGTTGAAGCTAGCTGGTAGGTGTTTGTTGCTGGGTCCTGGGGTCCAGGCAATGCAGGGCAGACTGACATGGATCAGCCTACATGCTGCACTAGAACCTGGGATCCTTGATAGAGGGTACAGGCTCAATATATCTGGATCTGGTGGTTATGTGTGACAACTGGGCCATGTCCAGGTATGGGGTCCTCAGGGGTATCCTGCATGCCTGACAGTGCCAGGTCCAGAGTCTAGCATAGCTTTCTTACTGTGTTTCATGATGCCATTTTTTGGAGCTGCTTTCTTCCACAACCTTCCACCCTGATGTTATGCGTCACTTCAGACCCAGAGCTATGGATTCAGTCAACCATAGACTAAATTTCTAAAACTGTGTGCCAAAATAAACTTCTCCTCCTCTAAGTTGTTCTTGTCAGGTCTTTTGATCACAGTGATGAAAAAGTTAATACACATTTGTAGCATTTGAATTATGTGCCACATGCTTTAAAAATGAATATGCACTAATGCTATAAATAATATTTTTGAGACAACATTAGAACTCCTTCCCATCTCACAAGATGAGACACCATTGCTGTGTCCCATAATACTCACTTGTAAAGTGGTACAGGAACAACAAGAAAAATGTCTGTGAACAAGTTATTTGATCTATTAGGGAGAGGGACCTTTTTCTTGCTCCTACTTTTTGTATGTTGAATGCAGCTATGAGACACCTAGCATCACTGGACTGCAGCTGATTCAAAGCACGTAGCACATGCTGTGGGAGAAAGCCTCCACTTCACCTGATCTCCCATCAAGTTCGGTAGCTGTCTTAAGTAGTCAATTGAGCCTTACTTCAGGCTTGATACTTCTGGATATTGGGGTTTGTAGTATTATCAGAGAACCCCCTGAGTGTGAGCACACTGTTGTACTTCTCTCACATTAAAATACATTTCTGAGTCACAGTGAAGTTACTGGGGTAACCTAATGATACACAGAGAATTCCAAAGTCCACTGGTGGTACTTCCAATTAACATGGAATGCAAAGTCATATCAAGAATGGATGTTTATGGTTGGAGCAGTGGCTAGGCAGTTATAGTGCTTGCCTGGCATGCAAGAGGATGTGGGTTCGTACCCCAGCACCATGTACACAACGAAAGTCACATGAAAAACAATAAAATTTGATTCTCTCGTTCTTTCTCTCTTTCTCATTGTCCCTCTCTCTCTCAAAAAAAATAATAATGGATGTTTATGCCAGCAAAGAAAGGCTACTTTCACAATGGAGAAGTCCAAGGTGATCCACTTGCAGCAAGTTGACCCACCAGATCTTCAGAACATGGTAACATAAAATAGTCAACACTGGCATCTGCACTTCAGAAATTAAAAACATCAGAGACAATACCTGTCAACCTTGATGAGGAAAATCCATGATTAACTTCTTAAACTTCTAGACCTGCTTTCCATCAGTCCTTCAGTTTTCCCCCTTCCATGTCACTGACCAATGAGAACAAACATCAATCAATACCTGTGAATCAGCACAGAATTTCTCAAGCCATCTGTTATACACAAAATGAACAACTATTTATACTTGTTCATTTATAAATGAACAACTATTTATACCTAAGTTTTAACCATGGGAAGCTTGATTTTACCACTGTCCTTGGGGATTACCCGTGAGTGGGACTATAACCTGGCAGCAGTCCACCTGTATCACATTGTGCAAATTCTCAGTAAACCATGACTTCCTTCATCAACTATTCATAGAATGTTCATATAGGCCACAACTCTTAGCAAGCAGAAGAGTGGCAATGCAAAAGTCGGTGTTGTACAAGCATAAGCCACATTTTCATCTGCCTATCATGCCTTCAAGATTTGTTCAATTCAACTTTACATAACTATTCCATTTCACAGTATGCTACTACTGCATAAGACTTAAGCTTTTTTATTCAACTTACCTTAGAATTCTAGAATTTGTACCATTGGTTTAGAGGACTAATCCTTAATCGTGTTGCCTTTCTCTATATAATAAAAGATATCATTTTAAGGTACCTGATCATGTCTCTGGTTATTGAACCATACATAAGCAAAAGAATCCCAAGCCCTGAATCTACATATTTCTTTCTCTTTTTGTCTGTTTCCTAAAGCTGTCAGAAGCAGTTATTCCAACAACATGCTTGAAATGATCATCACTGCCAGTCTGAAAGGGAGCAGTTGATACTTGTTTTCTGAAAGCCTTTTCTTCAACTAAAACTTCCTCCAAGAAATAATGAACTCACTCAATTAAATTAAGCTACTTCATGCCAGGTATTAGTAGTGTCATATTTTCCCTGCAAAGAGGTTATGATTGCATTCACACTCAATAGAAGAGGAACCCAATCTAGCAAACCAATTTTGAAGGCTTGACACTTAGGATGACTCCTAATAACAAGAAAAATGTCAATCAGGGTCCAGTCATAAAAATAAATAGTCATAAACGAAGGAAGTTAATGCCATAATATGGTTACACAGATGATGGAAGATGCTGAGAATCAAATTAGAGAGTGGTGGGGCCATCCTGAGATTAGTAACAGCAGGAACTGCCACCTGCTCTAGGATGAGGGTACAGAGAGATCAGGAGGTATTTGCAGAGTTCCACAGCCCAGGTAAGTCAGAAGACTCTGAGTCATAATGATCTGGAGACAAATCAGAGACATAACAATGGAGTATGCCATTTCAGGAAGAGTTGAGAGAGGAAAGGCACTCTGAGAGCTCCATTTGGCTTATCCATTAGACTTTGTCAGACTTTTCCAATAGCCAAACCCCCAGGGAAAAAGTACTAACCTACCATCTGGGGAAATGCAACCGGCAGAGATCAGCCCACCTTCAACTCAGCATAGCAAGAACAGGGCAAAGAATGCTTCTGGTTACACAGATGATCAGTGGACTTAGAAACAGCTCAAGTCATTTTTTTTTTTTTAATCAGGATCTGAAGTCAACATGGAGGACAAAATTAGGGAACAGTAATGAATTCAAACTTTCAAAGTCTCTATAGAAAAGCTGAAAATTGATCCTCCCAGCAAAGTACACAGAGACTTTCCCACCTACTAAGGGAAGAGACCACTTACTATCTAAAGACAAAAATGCTGACTTTCTTGTTTGCATGCACATCAGAGAATTGTACTTACAGTCTTTCAGCAAAGACTAATCTTACATAATACTTCAAGAAGTAGGCAGTTAAGGAATTGGCAGACTCAGAGAAAAGGAAGGGCTTATCAACTGGATATCTGTCACTTGAAGGGGGGCATGGTTACTGGAACAAGGCTGTTGAGTGTCAGCACTCAAGCCTGTAGTGCTGTGACCCATTGTCTAACCTTCAGAAACATGGACACCCATGCAAAGTGTCATTGAGCAAAACGGAAGAGTTTAAAGTTGGTTCTTGGCTTGTTACTTGGCCAAAGTGTAGGATCATGACCAAAGAACCATTTGAATTTGAAAGTACACATTTTTACACATATATAATATTTCTCAGGTTTTATTTTTGTTCAACATAGTCTTACATTTTGGAGGGAATAATTGTTACATATTCACACATGCATGAATATTAATAAAAATAAGTTAAGCCTGATCCTAGCCCAGGATCACCCCCACTTCATCCAGTCCCCAATGTCATGCCTCCTCCGTAACACCCCCCATATTATGGATAAAAATGAGCAAATACATGCATATTAATTGTTGAAATTTTTAAGTTTATATTCCTGCCTGAGTATAATTTAGAGTCTCACGGGAGTAGAGTGTTCCCAGCTGTATTGAAAACCCCCCTTTTCCCTCCCTCCTATACCTGCCTCCATTCTTCCCCCACCTTCATAGTTATGATTCAACCAGGTTATGTAAAATTTCACCTTTGGTGGGTTTATTAATTAAACAGAGCTAATCTTCATTCTATCTTAGGTTTAAGTCTAGTTTTCACTTGAGAGAAAACATTTGGTCCTTCAGTCTCTGTGTTTGGGATATTTCACTCAGAATGATTTTTTCAATTTCCATTCAGTTAGCTGCAAAAGGAAAGTAAACATTTTTAATTTTGATACCACATAACAAACAAAGTTGAAAGGTGTGAACTAGTTTCAATAATTTTCAAAACTCAGTTTAGGACATACTGAGTTTGAGCTGCCTATCTGAAACACAAATGTCAAAATCCAGGGAGATTTTATCCTCTCTGACCTTAACCACAGAAGGCCTTCTACCTAGGGTACCCTCCTATGTTTTCGGTTCTCCAAATCCAACCCAAACCATTAATTGCAATTGAAAGTACAACTCACTAGTCATCAGAATTTTGGTGTACCTGAAATTAGTTAAAGCACTTGCTTTAAAACTAATAATCAAAATATAAAGCCCTTTTTATCTTTGTGTTGCCCCCACAGAATTTAGGAACTATCATGTATTCTAGGCAATTCAATTGAGTTTTTTCAAAATTTCATTTCAATAATAACCAGAAATGAACAACTTAAGGAGTAAGAAAAAAGCAAATACCAGGGTAATTTAACGGAAGAATTTTTACTTTCGGGGAAATATACATTTATAGCCATAAATTGTTTAGCTCAGCCATATAGTCAATGACAGCTGAGATATAGCAGAGTTGGGAAGTGGTTTCTCAGTAAAGGACCATGATCTGTGTTTGGATTTTGTGTAGTAGCTCTGCCAGGACCATATCATATCTTAATAGACAAAATCCTAGACTGTGACAACTGTCATGTTTTATACATTAGAGAATTATTAGCTTTTATTTGTATGTACAGGAAGATCACCTGCCTGGAAATTAATAAGATATTGAAATCCATAGCTCTTAGGTTTGAAAAATGCTAAGACTGCATTCCCTCTGCCTTTCAACATAATAAAGCTTTAATCTAAAATGGGTTTTCAAAAATTATATTCAATGATTGTGAAAGACACATAAGCTAAACTGACGTTCAGAATGTGCAGTAATTTCCCAGGGGTATGCACCATGCTTGTAACTGATTAATAGCAAGCCTTCAATATTATTTAGTTATTTTCCATATAGGAACAAAAAAAGTGTCACTAATGTTTTTAATGACACTCATGTAGCAACTGCCTTTGCCTAACAAAGAAACAGACTTGAACACTGATGAAAAAAACTCATGCCTTTCCCTAACTCAAAAGGTGCCTTTCAGAGTCACTGTCTGAGAAAGAAAAAAGAAATGCAAATGAATATCATTTCTAAAAATTGAGCATAGTGGGAAAATAATTCTGTTGCATGTCTGATTTTCAAGATTTGACCAAAATTAAAAGTCGCTACTGAATCAGGATTAAACAAGTCCAGTTCATAATAGTATTGATTAACATTTCTAAAAACCCTCTGAAGCTTTCAAGATGGAGCATGAGTAAATATATTAAGAATAATCAAAGCCAGATTCTTTCCAACTGGAGAAAGAAGCTAGAAACGTGAAAATTAACAAGACAAAAATGAATTGCATAATAAAAATAGAAATGAAGTAAGTGGTATGGATAAATGGGGTTTTTTGCATTTTATTTTTTATTTTATTTTATTTTTCATTAAAGAGAAAAGGACAGTTAGAGAGAGAGAGACAGAGAGACAGAGACAGAGAATCAATTTTTATTGAGTCTTTCACATGGCTTTTATTGCTCTTACACTTAGATGTGTACGTGGTGCTGGGATTTGAACCCGTGTACTTGTGCATGCTGGGCAAGCGCCAATACCACTGAGCCACTGCTCCAG
Organism: Aplodontia rufa; assembly: GCA_004027875.1. Taxonomy (NCBI): domain Eukaryota; kingdom Metazoa; phylum Chordata; class Mammalia; order Rodentia; family Aplodontiidae; genus Aplodontia; species Aplodontia rufa. The sequence continues at coordinate 25,099 of PVKS010019776.1, forward strand.
CCTCTTATTTTATTTTTTTAATCATTCAACATAGTCTTACATATAGGAGGGAATCATTGCCACACACTGATGAACACATGGATATTGACAGAGTAAACTAAGGCTCATGCCAGTTCATGATATCTCAACTTTGAGCTCCCTCAGCCCCACCGATCCCATGTTCCCCCTACTTTATACCATGTTAACTGGACTTCTCATGGAAGTAGAAGGTTCCCCAATGGGTTGATAACCCCCCTAATACCTCCCTCTAAATGCCTTGATATCTCTCCTATTCCCTTCCCCTCCCTGCCCTGCTTCTTTCATCCCCCAGCATAAAAGGTAAGGTTCACCTTGTTTGTGTAAAAATTCACCCATGTTGAGGTTATTATTAGCTTAGCCTACTTTCAGTCTGTTTCTGATTGTATTCTAGCTTCCACATATGAGAGAAAACTTTTGGACCTTGATTCTCTGAGTTTAGGATATTTCATTCAGCATAATATTTTCCATCTCCATCCATTTGACTGCAAATTCCATGATACCATTTTCCCTAACAGCAGAATAGAACTCCATTGTATATATGAACTATAGTTTTTGAATCCACTCATCCAGTGAGGGGCATCTGAGTTGGTTCCATAGTTTAACTATAGTAAATTGAGTTGCTATAAAAATTGATGAAGCTGTATCTCTGTAGTATGTTGATTTTAGCTTTTTTGAGAAAAATACCCAGGAGTGGGATAGCTGGGTCATAAGGTGGTTCCAGCCCTAGTTTTTTGAGGAGTCTCCCCATTGCTTTCCAGAGTGGCTGTACTAGTTTGCATTCCCACCAACAGTGTGATAGTGTTCCTCTCTTCCCACAACCCCTCCATCATCTGTCATTGTTCGTATTCTTTATTTTTCCCACTCAGACAAAGTGAGGTGGAATCCAAGTGAGGTTTTGATTTGCATTGCTCTGATTACTAGTGATGTAGAACATTTTCTCATATATTTATGGGCTTTTTGGTATTCCTTCATTGAGAAATTTCTATTTAGCTCTCTAACCCATTTAGTAACTGGATTATTTGTGGTTTTTGGTATTCAGTTTTTTGAGTTCTTTGGACATTAGCCCTCTGTCTGAGGTATAGCAGGCAAAGATTTTCTCCCATTCTGTATGCTCTCTCTTGACACTCTTGAGTAATTCTTTAGCTGTGCACAAGCTTTTTAGTTTAATGGCATCTCATTCATTTATTCTTGGATTTAATTCTTGCTCTATGGCAGTCTTGTTAAGGAAGGTGGTGCCAACAACTATGTTGTGTAATGTTGATCCTATTTTATTCTTCAAGCAATTGTATAGTTGCTGGTTTAATTTCCAGATCCTTGAACCATTTTGATTTGATTCTTGTGCAGGGTGAGAGGTAAGGATCTAATTTCAGTTGTCTGCATATGGCTGTCCATTTTGTCCAGCACCATTTTTTGAATGGGCTCTCATTCTTTCACACTATGCTTTTGCCCCCTTTATCAAATATCAGATGGTTAAAGATTTGTGGGTTTGTCTTGGTATCTTCTATTGTGTTCCATTGGTCTTCATGTCTGTTTTGATGCCAATACCATGCTGTTTTTGTTATTAGAGACCTATGGTATAATTTCTGATCAGGTATTGTGAGACCTCCTGCTTCCTCTTTCTTGTTTAGTAATGTTTTGGCTATTCTGGGTCTCCGTTATTCCATATTAATTTGAGAATTGCTTTTTCTATATCTGTGAAGATTGTCATTGGTATCTTGATGGGGATTGCATTGAATCTGTATAGGACTTTCAGTAGAATGGCCATTTTGATTATGTTGATCTCAATTGACGCAGAAAAGGCCTTTGATAAAATTCAGCACCCATTTATGCTCAAAACTCTGGAAAAGATAGAGTTCAAAGGAAGATACTTTAATTTTGTAAGATCCATTTATGACAGACCCATAAGCCAACATTATGCTTAATGGATAAAGACTGACATTATTTCCACTGAATTCAGGAACAAGAAAAGGATGTCCACTTTCACCACCTTTATTCAATATAGTCCTTGAAACCCTAGCCAGAGCTGTCAGACAAGAGAAGGAAATCAAAAAATTTGAATAGGAAAAGAGGAAGTCAAGATGTCTCTATTTTCTGGTGACATGATCCTATATGTAGAAGACCCAATAAACTCTACCAGAATATTTCTAGAGCTCATGAACAATTTCAGCAAAATGGCTGGCTATAAAATCAACACTCATAAATCATTAGCTTTCCTAAACTCCAACAATAATTCTGCTGAAGCAGAAATCAGGAAGTCTGTCCCATTCACAATCTCCTCAAAAAGAATAAATTACTTGGGCATCAATCTAACATAGGATATTGAGGACCTCTACAACAAAAACTATCGAATATTAAAAAAAGAAATTGCAGAAGACCTGAGTAAATGGAAAAATATCCCATGTTTTTGGTTAGGAAGAATCAATATAATCAAATGAACAAATGGCTTTTAATGTAGAGATGCATAAATAAAATTATCCATACTGAGAGGAAGATATAGTATGTATGTATCTTTATATTACATAGTTCTTCCCACTAAAAGGGTCTAAAAATAAAAATACGCTGACTGCAATGAGCAAAATTGACTTTTAGGTATCAGCTTCTGTATAACACACCCTACCAAGGGAAACAGGACTCCTTAGAAGAATGACTGAGCCCAAAGCTACAAGATGAGCATAGAACATCCTACTGTAATATAAAGAAGGGAACTACTAAAATCTAATGATAATATGTCAAAATCACACTGGAGAAGTCTTTCAAGTTTGAGACAAGTTTTTGAAAATGAATAATGCATTAAACCAATTATTCATAAAGTAAAATAAGAATCTATGAGTCTCAACTAGTATAAAACTTTGAAATTATACAATCATTGATTTGCAACTATTACAGATATTAATGATTCTGCCATGAATCGGTGATGATTAAATTATTGAAATAGTTTGATTAGGACATTTACTGAAATGTATACTTCCATGCATTTGCTATAACTTGAAAAGAAAATGCAGTGATAGCGTAACAGATGAATCTCATAAAAATGGTCAAGTGATCATATTTAACCTCACTAACAATAAGATAAACCAATACTGAAAGCCTCTGCCAAGGACATGGCAACATTTCCATGATATATCTGCCTGAAATATATAACCTAACTCCAAGCACACTTAAATACAAGGTAAATCCACCTGGGGGACTTCCTAAATGGAAAGTATGATTATCACTTTCAACAGCAGATAGAGACTATTTGTACTTAACCAAATGACAGAAATAAGTTTAGGTATCAGAAGTTATAATGGAACTGTAAATTCAATATTAAGGAATAAAAATGAAAGACATAATCTTGCCTTTAAGTGTCAGGAACTTTTTTAACCAAAAGCTTTTCCAGTACTGACAACATTCAGATGAACAAAGCTAAATATTGTGGTACTGAAAGAGTGGTGGATCCATTCTCCAAATTGGCTAAAAGGGAATATATATTAAGTCCCAGCAATGTCGTTATACAATGCAAGAATGTAGGGAAAATAAAATCAATGGAAAAAGAAAAATACACAAAATTTTTGAAATGTACTTTTCTTCAAACCTACACTTCAAGCTATAAGATTTTATTAACCCAAATGAGTCATTAGAAAATGTAGAAACTGAAGCTAGATAGAAAGACTTGCTGGAGATGATCTGAATAATTACAGAAAAAGCCTGAATGTTGGAGCACATAGGTAAGTGAGAATGTTTGGAATTTATCCTTTAGTCAACAACAATTGATTTTATTGTCTTCTTTAAAAATTTTTTGACAAATGTAAGGTACACATATAGCGTACATAGGAAAGAACTATATACCCATGAACATGTACCATAAATCCACCACCTACAACTGATTTATTTATTATTGTTGCTATTTTTGGTGATAAACACTTAACATAATATCTATCATCTGAAAAAAGACTTGTTATCTTAGCATATTTTTAAGTGTGTAATAACAGAATTGTTTTCAAGGACTCTAAACTGCCCTAGATATCCAGGACTTGTGTTGCAAAACTGAAACTGTATACTCTTTGACTAATACCTCTCTATTTCCTCTTTCCCCCAGCTCCTGACAGCCACTGTTCCACTCTCTGCTTTTTTAAGATACCTATTTTAGACTCCTCATATAAGAGGAATCATGTAAGATGTGCATTGTATCTGGCCTATTTCATTTAGCATAACATCTTCAAAGTTCACGCACTTTGTCACAAATGGCAGACTCCTTACCTTTTTAAGACTGAAAAATATTCCATTGTATGTACACAGTACATTTTTTGTCCATTCATCTGACAATAGGCACTTACATTATTTACACTTCTTTCCTACTGTGAAAACCCATGTACATTTACATGACTTCTGTGTAGTGGCTATTGTGAGCAGTGCTTCATGGAATAAAGGAGTGCAGGTAACCCTTTGAAATCCCAAGTTCAATTTCCCTGGATATATGCTCAGAAGTAGGATTGCTGAGTCATATGGTGATTCTATTCTTAGTATTGTTATGAACAGCCCTACCGTTTTCCACAATGGTGATACCAATTTACATTTCCACCAAGAGTGTACAAGAGGTCCCTTTCTCCACACTCTCAACACTTGTCCTTTGTCTTTCTGATAGTAGCCATTCTAACAGTTGTGAGGCTGTATCTCATTATGGTTTGGATTTTTATTTCCTGGATTATTAGCTCTGTTCAGCATCTTTTCATTTATCTTTTGGCTATGTATAGATTATCTTTGGAGGAACCGCTGTTGATGTCCTTTTTTTATTTTGCTTGCTTGTTTACTATTATGGGAGTAGGAGTTCCTCGTATATATTTAAAATTAACTCTGTGTCTGACATGTAGATAGCAAATATCTCTCTCATGCTCTGTAGATTAACTTTTTATTTTATCAATTGTTTCCTTTGCAGTGCAGAAACTTTTAGTTTAACATAATCCTACTTGTCCGCTTTTGCTTTATTTTCTATAATTTTTATTACCTATCAAAAAAAAAAGTGCCAAAGCTATATCCAGAAACTTTTTCTCCATGATCCTTTAGGAGTTTGTGGTTGCAAGTCTTAGATGTAGGTGTTTAATCCATTTACAGTTGACTTTTAGCTATAGTGAGGGATACCAGCTCCATTTATTCACTGTGTGTTCACAGTAGTTTTTCATGGTCTTTTGTATTTGAGTGCAGTTGTAATTTCTCTTTTGCTTCTGATTTCATTTACCTGTGTCTTCTTTTTTTTCTTAGTTTAGCTAAAGGCTTACCAATTTTGTTTATTTTTCAAAGAAAAGTTTAATTTTGTCTATTTGAAAATATTTTTTCTATTCTATATTTCGTTTATTTCCACTCTGTTCTCTATTTCTGTCCTTCTGGCAACTTTTGGCTTAAAAAATTCAAGGATTTTTTTCTTCTCACTTATTGATTCTGTTGTTAAGTTTCTGTATTATTTATTGCTATTATTATTACTATTTTCAATATTATGTCCTTCAGCTCCAGAATTTATTTCCTTTATACCCATGTTCTGTCACGTGGGGGGTGTTTCCCCCTGATTTAATTTAGTTTTCTTTGTTCTCTTGTAGCTCACCCAAACTATTTTAAGATAACTCTTTGGAATTCACTGCCAGGAAGTTCACAGATCTCCATAATTTTTTAGTTTGCTAGTAGTACATGATTTTATTTCTTCAGTAGTACCTGTTTCCTTGATTCCTCATGATCTTTATAGCATTATGCTGGTGACTGCATATTTGAAGAAGGGGTCATTTATTTTAGTCTCTACAGATTGGCTTTGATAGGGAAAGTCCTTCCCCTATTAGCTTATCCAGAGACTGTGGTCAAGCTGGCTGTGTGGTTCAACAGGGGGACTTGATACTGACATCTGAGGTAGGCCATTCTGATGCCTGCATTGTTGAGGCCAGTGGGATTTTGGGGTACCCAGTGGCAGACTTGGAGTCTGTGGGGGTAATCTTGGAGTTTGGGTAAGTACGGACAAATTTTGAGCTTTTGAGTTGTTATTTTTATAATTGTTAAATCATACAATGACTGTTTCACATTAATAACTTCCCAAGAATAATAAACAAATATTTAAGCATATCCAATTCCCTGGTATAGTTAAAACCAGAGTAACTACTTCTTATGTGATATAATATATTTACAAAATGGCTACTTTCTTAAAATTATGCTCTACAAATGTTCTTTCACTAATTTCTATGACAGAAGGGTTACATGTGGTTTTCACTGTCTGACTAACATGTCCAACATGATTAAATATTTTAATCATTATTCAAGTATGTAGCATTCACATTCTACATTGGCTAATGTAAAAGTATACTACGTTTTAAGTTCCTCTTGAGTTTATGAACTGGTCCTTGCATTCTAAAATGTGTAGGAACCTTAAAAATGAAATAGATGGATTACACTGGTAAGCTGAATCCAAATTTATTACTCTTACTGAAAGACCACAAATATTAGGTATTTCGTGTGTGAAAGTCAACAGTGAATGACAGCTTCAAGCATTTAAAGGTTAATGGCCTTGTCATTACCTACAGAGGCCTTGCTAATGTGAAATTATGGAAAGTTAAACAACATCCATAGTTCATCCTGAAAATGGAATTATTATAGCGTAGTAACTACCGGAATTATAAATGAATTTGACAAAAAACAGCCATTTTCTGCTTAATTATCATAAAATAAGCACTAATTTTATTGCCTATGATAGTAAAGTCCAAAATTTAGCCAAAAATTTGATAATCTGGCATTTTTTAAGAGAGAGAGAGAGTGAGAAAGAGAGAATCAATTTTATTTATTTTTTCATTTGGCCTTTTTTCTCTGTCACTTCATTGTTGTGTATGTGGTGCTAGGGTCCTTGCAGATGCCAGGCAAGAGCTCCAACTGCTGAGCCATTGCTCCAATCTGACTTTTAATACTGAAATTGAAACAAATTTTAAGATCATATTAATCTTAGTGTTCTTTAAATATTTTTACTTTTAATATTTTAACTCTGAAAATTAAAAGGTGTATGATTGAACAATGAAGAATATACAAATGAAGGCTGGAGCAGTGGCTCGGCAGCTTTGGCACTTGCCTGGCATGCGCTAGTACACGGGTTCGAATCCCAGCACCCATGTACACAACTAAATGTCAGAGCAACAAAAGCCATGTGAAAAACTAAATAAAATTGATTCTTTTTGTCTATCTCTCTCACTGCCCTTCTCTCTTTTAAAATCAAAGAATATACCAATGGAAAATATGCACATAAAAATGCTGAATTGGACAAATATAAATGACAACCACCAGGCATCATTACCTCCCACTAAAATGGCTCAAATTTAAAATGCAGGCAAAAGCAAGTGCTGAGAAGGATTTGGAGAAACTGCAGTTCTCAGGCGCTGATGATAATATTGAAAATCCATCCGCAAAAGCACCTTGATAGTTTCTGAAATAGTAAATCTACACCTGTCGTCTGATCCAGCTGATGTCCTCCTGGATTTTCACTCAAGAGAAATGAAGTGGGCTGGAGTAGCGGCCCCGCGGTTACGGCGCTTTCCCGGCATGCGCAAGTACACGGGTTCAAACCCCAGCACCACGTACACAACTAAGTGTCAGAGCAACGAAAGCCATGTGAAAAATTCAATAAAATTGATCCTCTCTCTCTCTCTTTCTCTCTCTTTCTCACTGTCCTTCTCTCTTAAACAAAAAGAGAGAGAGAAATGAAAGCATACATCACAGAAAGGCTTATATTGGCATTTTCCTGTTAGCTTTTTTTTATTAAATGAAAAAAACTGTAAAAACAACTTAATGATCCATTAACTAATAAGTGAAGAAGAAAAAAAAACCTGGTACATTCAAACCTGAGAATAACACGCAGTTGTCAAATGCAACAAACACATGAGACACTGTAACAACATGGACAGATCCTGGGTGCGTCTTTCTGAGCAAAAGAAGCCAGACACAAAAGACACACGTCCACAGTTTGATTTATACAGACTCCTTTCAAAGTGCAAAACTATAGGTATGGAAAGCGTATCTTTGTTTTCTAGGGGCTGGTGGTCAAGGGAAGGGAACAAAGACAAAGACACAGGTGAGACCGTTTTTAGGTGATGGCAATGTTGAATATCACATCAGTTGTGATGGGAATTACAGAACTATGGACATTTATCAAGTTTTGTCAAGCTGAACTTGAATAAGCCATACTAAAAGTATCTAGAGTATCATATAAATAATGTAAATATTCCTGGAATGATGGCTGAATTTCCTTCATTTGTTTATCAATGAATCTAAATATACTGTGTATCTGCTAGCTGCTCATCAAAGCCATTCATTCATTCGAACATAGTGACCGAGCTACAGCTGGGACATGAGTTCCCACCCAGGATTGCCTTCACCAGTCTCTGTGTGAGCTCTTTCATTTAATGCTAGGTATGTTTGAAGTCTCTTTCACTGGGTTAAAAGCTCTGACATTTGGCTTTCACTTTTTTCAGTCTTATACCTTTTTATTGGTGCATTATAGTTTTACATATTGAAGGGGTTTGTCCTTGCACATTCGTAAACGTTAGCATTTTGTCCTTGGCTGTATGAAATGGGGATGATCAGAAAGTTCACAAAAAGCATGTATCTAAGATTGCATAGCTATTGGCACAAGAGCATGCATACTGGGCTGGCTTTGAATGAGAAAATAACTTCTTTGCTATTTAAACAAATGAATTGAGGTTTCTTTATTATTAAGCAACAAGTTCCTCAAAGGAATTTTTTTTCATCTGACAGTATGCCCACAGCACCCAAATAGAGATGAAATATTTCTTGATATTCTACTTACTAAGAATTTTACAGATAGGGACCTTATTCACCTCATCCCATAACAGTTTTTTAGAGTAATATCGCAATATCCGTGCATCCTCTTGAAAGTATATATGTTCTCTTTGATATTCATAATTTGTGGCTGTTCTAGGATCTGCTCTCCTCATCAGAGAGAGCTGTGTATTTTCTTTCCCTTCGTTCATGTAGTTCATTTCCTGTGTCAAGATTTGCCATCAAAATAGTGGCCCTAAAGTCTTTGCGGATGACCTAATATCTTGGTTCCATGACCTCATTTCTTCTCAACTCCTGCTCCTTCCTTCTAAAAATGCTCAACCTACTAACGGTTCCTGAAATTTTTAAATTAAAATCCCATTCCCTGGCAATCATCAAAAATACAAATAACAACAAATGCTGGTGAGGACATGAGGGGAAAAGAACTCATACACTGTGGGTGGGAATGTAAATTAGCACAACCACTTTCGGAATCAGTATGGAGTTTCCTCCAAAAATTAAAAGTAAAACAATGACATGACCCATCCATACCACTACTTGGTATATGTCTGAAATAATTATAAAATAATTATTATCAGTGCACTATAGAGAGACCTGTACACCCATGTTAATCATTACACAATTTTCAGTAGCCAAGTTATGGAATCATTGTACATATACCCTTATATATATGTATACATACATATATACATACTCACACACATATATATACATAGTCACAATGGAGTATTATTCATAATGAACAAAATCATGCCATTTGTCAACAATGAATTAAAATAGAAATCAGTGTGTTAAATGAAATAAGTCACTTGAAAAGACAGGTATTGTATGTTTTCTCTCATGTATAGAATCTAGATTAAACAAAGAATATAAAAGGGAGACTATTAGAGAAGAAGAAATGAATCAAGGGAAGGGGAGAGGGAAGAGCAAGGGTGAATAATAAGTGGTAGAAATTATTAAAATATGTTATAATCATATAAAAATATGACACAATGAAATCTACTATTATGTATAATAAAAAATGCACTAAATGAAAAAAAAGCAGCCAAATCCCATTCTCCCATTCATGTTTCTCTTCTCCTATATGATCCGCTCAGTTTCATATGCTATGTGTTCTCCTGAATCATTGGGCTCTTATTCTCCTGGCCACCTAATGTCTTCATGTCCTTCCCTATCCTGCTTAGAATCTAAGCTCCATTGCCTTGGTTCATCTCTTTCCTCTTCCCCAAGCTCTCTGGCCTCTAGTGACTTCTTTCAACCTTGGATTGCCCTTTCATTGATCTGATGGATGAACATTGCTTAAAACAAACAATTCAGCAAACTTCACAACTCTAAGCTCCTCCAGCCCGTTAAGCACAGCCCATCCCTTCTGTTGACTCCCACTCCTGCTATAGGAGTAGCCATGAAAGCCCACATGCTTTGACTAGTATTTCTGATACCTGAAGAAATGGATCCTGACCAATAAGTATTCCCTTGCATGTTGGGAAATTTTCTTTTATCAACTCATCCAATTTAATAACTTCATGCACTGCAGTGTATATTATCTTTGTTCTATATCTCTTCCATTTTTGTGTTACACATTGCTGATTCAAATCTTACCTACTTAGCATATATAATGGCAGCAAAAGATACAATTTACAACCAACAGAAGAGATTTTAAAAATAGGTAATGAGAAATGTAACATTTATAGGAAAAAATCTTTAATAACTAGCTAAAATCACAAAAGTAGTTCTCCAATTCACTACTTGCATAGTGATCATTTCTCAAAACACTTTCAAGTAATAAAAATCTCCTATTTTCTTGGGCTAAATATCCAAGTCTAGTTATTCAGCAGGCATTCTGTTATATCAACAGAGACAGGAAGATAATCAGTTAACTGGCCCAAAATTGGAAAACCAGCCAGAAAATATCAGTGTATTGATTGTATTCCAATAATAGATCATTCTATAAAGCTACTACAAATTTAAACTGCTAGTAATATATCACTGTTCAAATCTATTGAAGAGAGTAAAAAGTCTACCTAAAGATACAAATGCACACATGAATTTAGTATTTGAAATCGAATTTTAGAAAAGTGGAGGAATGGTTGAGACAACTGAAATCAGGAGAAAGAAATTATATCCTTATTATTACTTATAACTGTTGAATCATTCTTCAGGAAATTGCTATACATACGTACTAAAAATGGGAAAAATTGAAAAGATTATGAATTTTAACATTGTAAATAAATGGGTGCTAGAAATAATAGGGAATTATTAAAATAAATTATACTACATTTATTTAATAAAATACTAAGAATCATTTTAAAAATTAAAAATTTCCTTAACATATTGACAGGGAATGATCCCAAAGGGACACTGTTAAATGAATCAAACAGTTTACAGACCAATGAACACTGTATGCTTCAGTCTGGATAAAACTCTTGTTAATATTTGGGGAAAAATAAGTGAACAGGAACAGAATGAAGGATATCATGATGTGGCACTGTGAAATGGCACTCATGGAAAACACTCGAATATTTAAAAGATGTCCTCCAATCTTTATATAAGTATTACTGTACTTTATATAAGTTTACTTAAAAACGATGGGTCAATTAAAGAAAAATAGCACATTCATAACAGTTTAGGGAATCCAGGTCTATGAAAAAAAAATTCACTTAAGAGTACCTAAAATTTCACAGAGAATTTTATTCTTTAAAAATTTTACTTCTATCATGAGGACTTTCTAAATAAGTACTGTATAAAATAATTTTTCATTTAAATGAATTACTACACTTGGGCTGGAACTGAGAACGTATAGTAAATACAGGGTCTACGCATTGGAGAAGTCCTTACCCAAGGCCCCTGCCTCACAGCATGTGGAACAGGGGTTGGAAAGAGTGTGGCTGGTTTCCCACACTGTGACATAATTTCCTACAGACACTGATAAGTTCTAGGTGAATGATGCCCGGAGAGATCTGCATTCGTGTCTCCAGTGTGCTCGCTGATGTGGTCTTAGGTATCCACATGATTCTCTGACATCTTTCTCCCTCTTTCATTTTCTTTTCTCTTCTTTTTCATCTGTCCTTTTTTTCTTTTTTGTCCCTTTCATGGTTACCTTCTTTCTGTTCTCTCTTCCACCTTTTCTATCATTTTCTCTTTTATTTCCCTCCAAGTCAAAAGGAAGATTCATCCCCATTTAATCAAATCCAAAAGGCTCACTGACCTAAAATAATCTTTTTCTTTAATTATGTTAAATCCAAAAAAAAAGAAAAGATGTTTGGAAATTTAACTTGCTTTATAGTTAGCTCAAACACAGCTGTTTCTGGATAAATGATGGGTTTAATTAAAGTGTCTTTGAACTAATAAAAATCCCTGTTTTCCTTGATGTACATATGCAAATCCAGATACTGTTCTCTCCGAAATCAAGACTTAGTAAAGTTGATGCCTGTATATCTTGAAATAACACAATCGCCGGTGAATAGTGTGGCCCTGTTGGTCAGCAGATACTGCGAGATTGATTTCTCTGCATTTTATGTTGATTGGTAGCTTTGGATTCTTCTGTGGCTATTTGTGATAATTATGTGGAAAATCACTACAAATAATGTATGTCTAGTAGAGGAATACCAGAATTTCTGTGTCTTATAAGCTAGCTTGGAGGAAATCTAACCTATTCTGAACACCAATCAGTAATCCTGTCTAAAATAGGGAGCATATAAGTCTGGAAACAAGTTTTGAACAACTATTGGGAATACAAATCAGTCTTAAAAGATTTTTAATTTTAGCACAATTATGTTGACAATTATTTTAAATTATACACTAGCTGGGCATAGTGGTACACACCTGTAATTTCAGTGGTATTGGAGTTTGAGGCAGAAGGATCACAAGTTCAAAGCCAGCCTTGGCAATTTAGTGAGCCCCTGAGTAACTTAGTGACACCCTGTCTCAAAATACAAAATAAAAAGGGCTGGGGCTGT
>PVKS010019777.1:0-37880 GCA_004027875.1 Aplodontia rufa
GGTGCAAGGACATCCGACGGGATGGGACGGAGCTGAGCAGAAGCAATGCTGAGGGCATTTCCCAAGTGAACCCTGGCCTGCCTCTGCCTGGAGGAACTCCAGCCCTCACCATCCTTCCAACCCTTTTCTGCTCGTTGCCTGTTTAACTGCAGGGTAAAGTGAATTTCCTAGGAACCCGCCAGACAAAGCCAGCTTAGTGATCAGAGCATTGCAAAGGAAGCTCCTCATCTGCATGGGTCCTCCTGGGGGAGATGCTTCCCTCCATCTCGGAGTTGAGGCTAAACGGGCAAAGACAGGCAAACTTGACTCAGTCCTTGTCAGCTACGCATCCACCTGAAAACGGTCCAAAGTTTACTAAGATGGAGGAAAGGAAATCAGGAGACATCCCACAGTATTATTTCTGATTTTTGAGGACCTTACACACAGGAGGAAGTTAAGTAAGTAGGTCATGGAAGGTTCACTGTCCCTGTTTACTTAAAATTCTACCCAAGGTGACCACCTATTACAACACTGCACCTTACCCCAAGTAGGTAGAAAAGAAATGTCTGTCTACCAGCACTCCAATGGAGAGGTGAGGGTAAGAAAATGGGGCAAGTTAGCTCAAAGGAAGTGAGCTGGCTAAGGAAAGGTCTTGATTTGCTCATTCTGCATTTATCTGGTACTACTTTAGTAAAGTATTAATGGAAGTTGTTTTAGACAAGTTGTTAAAAGCTTAATTGTGGAATCACTTTTCAGTCAATCAATCAAGCAAGCAATAATTAATTTCCAGTTATGCAACAGAGTCTATGAGAAGAGAGACAGGGTGAGAATCTACCACATAATTTCATGGGCAAGAAAATAGAACATGTGACTGAGAACAAGAACCCAAAACACAATCCCACGTTCACAAAATTTACTAAATAAAACTGTGACAAAACTAGCATTAAGAGCTATTTCACCGTGTTAACCAAACCCAGAGAGTTAAGGGTCAAATATTTTCCCTCATCTGTGGAGGCTAGAGAAAATCCAGGATTGGTGAAAGTTTGTCAAACTCATGTAATAGACCCAGCAAAGGCGTAGCAACACAAAATCTAGGGCAGCCATAGATATGTGCTCACCTCCCTGGGTGAGTTACAGAGTTGCCTGCCTGAGAACACTGGAGAGAAAATCTTTGTTCTTCAACCCAGACACGAGGTTGGCTGATGCTGACTCACTCACCACCTTCAATGACAACTCATAAGTGACACTTGCATAGGATGGTATGCAGGCTGAAGACATCAGATTGTTGGAATGCTACATACATTTTTAGAACATGTTTTCTGGGGAGACACAGCGTCATTGGCCACGTCAGCAGGGATGCCTGCCATCGGGTCCCTAGTACTTCCTAGACACATCCCCTGCTTTTATCCTCTGGGAGGAAGTGCATCTCCCCAGCACTTTCCATAGAGCAGAGGCCACATCCTTATTCCTCAAACTGTAGAACATGGGGTGAGGATGGTGTAGAAGGCAGATACGACCTTGTCTTTCTCCGGCGTGTGGTAGGAATGGAGAAGCACATTGGTGTAGAAGGCGGCTCCATAGAAAATGCTCACCACCATGATGTGGGAGGAACAGGTGGCGAAGGCTTTACGCCTGCCCTCTGCAGAGTTCATGCGGTGGACGGTCAGAAGGATGGGTGTGTAGGACGCAGAGATGATGGAGATGGGGATTAGCAGCATCAGCACGCAGCAAGCGTACATCAGGGTCTCGTAGAGTGACATGTCTGTGCAGGACAGCTTCAGCATCGCTGGAATCTCACAGGAAAAGTGATTGATCTCTCGGGACCCACAGTAGGGGAAACTCATGGTCATGGGCATCAGTATGGATCTGTGCAAGGAACCACCAACCCAGGAGCCCAGAACTGTGATCAAGCAAAGCCTGCAGTTCAAGAGGACAGGGTACCTCAGAGGACATGTGGCCACATAAACTTCATGGGCCATGAGGCCCAGCAGGAAGAACTCCCCTCTGATCAAGCTCAGGTAGAAGAACATCGGAAGCTCACATCCCAGGAATAATATGGTGTTTTCCTAAGACAGCAGGTCTTGGAGCACCTTGGGGCAGTGACACAGATTTAGGCAGTGCCCGTAATGGAGAGCTGGCTCAGCAAGTAGTACATGGATATATACAGGCAGGGCTCCATATGGATGAGGAGAACCATGACCATGTTGGCTGTGATGGCCACCACAAAGATGGAGAACACCACTGCAAAGACAAGCCCAGGTAGTGTGGTATATGCAATGTGGCCCAAGTGGGAGGGCCACTGTTTCTCTGTTCCTCTGGAAGCCTCTGTTCCTCCAGAACAGAGGAGTTCTGGAATACAGGCTCCATATCCAGGTAACCCGGTAGTCCTGAGCTGTGAGCACAGAGTTGGGGTAAGTGGTCATCCAGTAGTCATTCATCCCGAGTAGCATGTCAGAAGCAATGTGGGATCAAGGAAGAAGCAGCGACTTCTGCATCATTTTGAATCCCAGCTTCAACGTTGAGATTTGTATGACTTTGCACAGATACTCTAACCTCTAACACAGCCTCATCTTTTGGGAAAGGTCATCAGAGTCTGTGCTCCCTGGGCTGGCTTTGAGATGGAAATGTCTGTCCTCCAGGATCTGCAGTACCTCTGTTTTCAATCATTTTCTATACTAACAATCTTATCACTTTGGGTCGGAAGTTTCCACCCCTCCAGTGTCTTGCAGTCAGTGTTCATGAGTCCATTGAATTTGAGGTGCTCTCAGTGCTAAGATGACCACACTGCTAGGGCCATGTGCACATACCCCTTTGAGACTGAGAAATTGGTGTAACATGAACATGGAAGCCAAGGGTTTTGGACACATTTAATTTTGGAAGCTACCGCAGATACTACACAGTGGAGTGAAAGTTTGGGCATCAGAGATTAGCAGGCAATTCTGATAATGTCAGTCAAGGTCAGGTCCAAGGCCCTGTTTTCACAGCTGTGCTGCAAAGGGAGTTTAGGCTCACCATTGACCACTGTAGGCACTTGGCTCCCTAGTTCTCACAGGACAGCTTGGGGTCACAGACTCAGTGAGGTCCACGTAGAAATCTGCTCTCATCAAGCAGGGTGAAGGGTCATCGTATGGAATCTTTCTGACTGACACCATGGACTCTGGAGTTTTATGACCCAGTACTAGCCACAACACCCAGTGATGGCCTCAGATGCTCTCCAGTTGTCCAGCAGAGCCTTAGCAGCCATTCCTGTTGGAGTAGCAAGGCCACTACAGCAGAAGCAGCTGTTCTAGAGCTCTAGCCACACCGGGTGCTCCAGCCTTACAGCTTCTTCTCTACAGTGTTACTGATCCTTCATGTCTGTGAGTCAAAGTAAATGCAGATGGAAAAGAGATCTAAATTTGGAGTGAAAAATACACAGCAGTATTGATATTCTTTAAAATAAATTAAATTGAAGGCATTTTAATGTCCTTTTATTTTGAGTAATGAAAATGCACGTCTCTTTGATATAATCAAGGATATTGAAAGATAGTTTCTCCATTTTTATTATTAACACATGATATGACTTTCTCCATTTTGTGTTTCTGCAAAATGTGTGTCCTGCACAGCTATAAGCCACACCTGGGTCTTTGGCTCCAAAACAGTCACATACATAATCTCTGAAGCATCAAGAAAAACAACTCCTCAGATGGAGCCAGAACAATAGGAACAGCAAAGGAACGCTTTTCTGCTCAGTGTTGACCCAGGAAGTGGATTAGAAGAACCAGGCAGAAGGAGGAGTTTGCTTCAGAGCCGCAAAGGAGCTCCATGTTCAACAGTGCTGAAGTTTCATCTGCAGCAGCGCATCACTCGGGGGAAAGCACCCACCGGCACCGGATACCTCATGGCAGCTCCATGAGGTCAGCTCTGTTGTCCCCTTAATATGTAGAGGAGTTCCTTGTGATAGCCTCACCATGAATCAGAAGCAAAGAAAGCCTACTGACAGTATTGCAACTAAAACTGCACTTAACCAGGCTTCTGAACAACTGCTGGAAATCAGGATATTCATGTAGGAAGACAGTGACTTCCTATTAACAAGTCTCTTGTTTTAATCAATTATATGGATGTGGCTGCTTCATTTCAATTATTGACACTACAAAAGAGCCAGCAAACAGGAAGTTACAACATCTTTAATTTTTTTTTCATGTGGACAAATCAGACAGTGGTTTCCCAAATCTTACCAGAAAAAGCAAAAATAAAATAATTAATACAGCAAGTTTTCAGCTTAACTCAAACTTTTGTAAGATAGATAAGCACAGCACAGAGCTTCTCTGTGCCAGAGGAAGTTATAAACCACAGCCAACCTCTATGCAAATCCTTAAGTGGCCTTGGCAGCAAAGATTTTGCTGACTGAGGCCAGTTGAGCTATTTTAAAGTTACACTGTCACCATAATTAGGGTCCTGAAAATCCTAACCTAGCCTCTTTCATTCCCCCCTTTAATGCTTTGATTTAATCCTTAAATTAAAAAGCATTATTCTCCTGGTTTAAAGCTGCACTTAATGTCATCATTTTAACTGTTGTCTGTTTCTCAACAGCATCTTCTATAGTAGAACTGATTTTTGTATGTGAAGTGGAGCCACGTAAGGGGGCAATAAACAAGCTAACAGCATAATTCTTACTATGCCAATTAAACTCTTGAATCCACAAACATAAGAAAACCACCCTTTAAACAGTGAGTTTCACCCTTGAAATACTTTTAAGTACTCATGAGGGCTCCTTTGCAGACCCAACAATTTACAATTCTGAAACTTTTACCTATCTTCTTAGTGAAGTCTATAAAGAAATTATTTCCTAATAAGGGAAGGTTAAGGCTAGAACTTAAACCCGTATAGAATTTAGCAGCTGGGTGTGGGCTTGTAGTGATGGGGCCTGGGGTGATTAGCTTCAAATCATCTTTCACGACATTTCTTTTCCATTCTGGAGGTGGAGGATCCAGTAGCCAACAATACTATAGTCCCTTATAAGGGTAGGAAAATATTGAATAAGACTTATTTCCATATTGAGATTTGATCTGGGTCATATAAAAATATTTTTGGTAGGGCAGGACACAAATACATCCTACTAATTACACTATGTCTGTAATAATTTATCTTAACACACAGAGTACCTGGTGGCTAAGGGTGAGCACCCAGTAATAGTAATAAGCAATTACACATGGTGACTATCGAAAACCACATTAAATAATGCAACGACATTTTTGTGAGCATAGGTTAAACTGTTAGATAATAAAACCAAGCCAATAACTTTAAGTAAATCCTAAAACTATAATGTAATCCACGTAGAAAAGTGTGAATGAAATCTTGTCAAGAGTCCTGCAGCAAAGAACAAGGCAAGGGTTCTATACGTAATTAGGAGCAAGAGGTGACAAGGCATTATAACATGAGAATTGTCTTAGAGGATAAATCAGTTCATATTTCTGCTGATCGGTTCACACAGGGCTGCAGTCTCCTCAAGCTTTGGCCATGTGCAGGTTACGGATATTGACTTGATTCTCAAGTTTGTCTGTTTTTCCCTTCTTCCAGATGGTCATCTTGCGGGGTACAGTGGAGTCTGGAATATCAGTCTAAGTGAATCATTGAGGTCCAACTGAGTGGTCCAAGGAGGTTATGCAACCCAGATTTCCAAAGGCCTTTTAGAAATCCCATTGTTTCCCAAGACCTGGATAACCTTAAAGAGAAATTGCCAAAATATTGGCTGTTCTTTGGCTCTTTTACTTCCTCAACTTTAATTTCTAAGTGTTGGGTTGTAAACATGCAACAGGCCTGTCTTGCCAAGCTTAAAGTAAGAGCACTGGAATTTAACATAAATATCTATAAATTTATAGTTACTTATCCCTTTGACTTAGTTGGGGTCAGTATTAAGTACTGGAAATCAGCCTTATATTTTATCCATCCTATAGGTGGTAGTTTATTATCTCAAATTAAATTAAACTGTCATATTAGTCTCGTAACTCATTTAGACAACAGTTACAAAGTTTCACAAGTAAAATGCAAAAGGTAATTAACAAAAGCAAAAACATATTTAGTGAAAAAAGGAATAATTTTTATGATTTTAAAACTTATATATTACTTTCCTTGTTTTTTGAGATCACAATAACAATTACAATAAAATTTTATCTTTTGTATTTAATTTTAAATCAGCTTAAGTTTAGGCTATTTTGGAGTCATTTTCACATAGAGTAAGCTGAAAGGCAGAGCCTTAATTCAGGTTGCCAAGGGCTGTTATATATTATGTCTGAATTATGAATCAAACAGCAAAACTAAAAGAACTGTTAACGTAAACAAATTAGACCCTTCTTTTTAACCTTTACAAATACCTTTAGATTTTATCCCATTATAAAGAGTAACAAATTTTATATATAACATATTCATGGCTTATTATTTTAGCTAATTATATTAAAAATTAAATACCATAAACAAATCTCTGAGTGTGGAAACCCCCATGCTACTGTAAGCCCCTAGGTATTGTAAGTACCAAGGTATTGGGTTACAGAATGTCTTTAGGCACTGACGAGCAGGGTGCAATGGTTTCTTGTTCCACAGTGGAACTGATGGAACTGCAGTTTCTGGCTTCTGTAAATGAGCTTGCTTTGTGCACCTGCAGACCCCTCAAAATCTAAGATGTTATGATTTTTGCCTTTATAAGACCTTGTAGAAAGAGGATCAGAGATGCACTCCAAAAAGTGTTTTGCTGTGGAGGCAGTCGCTGGCCAACTCATATAGACTCTGAATTTGGCTTTCAAAGATCTTGGCTTGATCTCTCACTGGTCACCTTCCAACATTTTAGGCAACAGCAAGAGCTGGGAGATTGCCAGACCAAGACTTGGAGATCTCTTATAGGACTCTGGGGGTGGGACAAATCTGAGAGCCCAGGGAGCCAACGAGAAGATGGTCCTAGAACTCAAGGCAAGCTTAGATCTCCCTCCCTCATTCGTGACTGTTTTTGAGATCTTCAATGCTTCAAAATTCAAAGATTTTTCTAATCTTTTGAGAGTCATCTGGTTTCTGGACTTCCAGAGGTAAGTCAGATTGGACCCTACAGGTGGACTCTGTGGGAGCTGAACACAGCACTATTCCCTGAGTTTGGGATTCAAGCGAGATGTCACCAAATCCCTATGTCTGTTTCCTGGTTGTGACACTTGTTCCTGTCTGTCTCCTGTCCCTTTGTGTTGTTTTGGGTGTCAGGTTTCACTGTTCTCAGGATGGGACAGGGCCCTTCTGGACTCTCAAACCCCATGAACTGCATGTTGAACCATTTTAAAGCCTTTAAGTAGAAAGTAATATGAATTTGACCTTGATGCATTTAATTTAAAAAAAAAATCTGAGTTAGACTGGCCTACTTATGATGCTGGGTGGCCAGCAGAGGGAGACACAGACCGCCAGATAGCCTAGTAGGTTCAACGTGTCATCATCTAATGACCTGTACACCTGCTTCAGTTACCTTATACACACGTCTGGATTGAGTTGCTAACTGAGAGATCTTCTTGGTTAAAAACTTATCACAAATTACGTTCAAAGTAACCTTACTCTATTTTTCTCAACAGGCCCCTGCCACTTCAGCTCCTAAATGCCCAAATGCTCCTCAGGTGAAGTGAGTTCCCTGACCTACCCCTCCTTTTCCTTCTCCCCAGGTTTCTCAGGAGAATCTTCTGAAGATTCTCCACTCAGCCCACCTGATACCCGATGTGGCTCCTCTTACTCCTCCACACCTCCCCTGGTTTCCCAACTGCCTCTCCAATAGGCTCCCCTCCCCTCAGGGAAGCCTCTGGCAGAATTCACTTCACAATATAAGTGCCATTCTCTACCAGTGAACTCTAACACATTTAGAGGGAGGCCATAAACCTGATGGCCGACCCTCCAATGACCATGTCCATCTCAAATGAGTTTTTCCCTCTACCAGACCCCACTGGGACCCCAACAGGGTCAAGGTAAGCGGGCTTTCCATACTTATAACCAGACTCTCATTAGTGGTCTCCCGGCGGCAGCCTAGAAGCCAACTTATCTACCTAAGGTAAATGGGACTATCCAAAGGCCTGAATAAATCTCCTGCTGTGTGCTTGGAGCACTTCCTAGAGGCTTATAGAAGATACACACCTTTAGGCCCAAAAGCTCCTAAAAATCCGCAGGCCTTAAACTGCATTTGTTCCTCAGTTGGCCCCAGATATCATAAAGAAGTTACAGGAACTAGAAGGATTTGAGGAAAAGGTTTTATTTGAGCTGGTTGAAATTGCTCAGAGTGTGTGTAACAAAAGAGAGAGAGCCCAGAAGATAAGCAGACAAAAATAATAATAATAATGCCCAAGATAATGGTGGCAGCTCTGAAAGATCCCCAGACTACAGATCAAAAGTCTTGAAGATTCTGTAAGAAGGGACAAGGCCACAGATCACCAGAGAAAGAAAGGCCACCCTTATTAAAGGATCAATGTGCCTATTGTAGAGAAAAAGGACATTGGAAAAATAAATGCCCCAGCGAGAAGCCAAAGAAAATCAGTTCTTCTATTAAAAAAAAGTGGAAGGGGCTGGAGCAGTGGCTTGGTGGTTATGGCACTTGCCCGGCACGTGCAAGTACATGTGTTTGCCTTACTTCGCTCGGCATGATTTCTTCCATTGCCATCCATTTACCTTCAATGGATGCAGTGTCATTGTTTCTGATAGCTGAGTAGAACTCCATGGTATATATGTACCAGAGCTCTTGGATCCATTCTTTTGAGAAAACAATATACCTCCCTCATCTGGACCTATGGGTCATGGATACTGTTACTCAGTGCGCGGCCTATGACAGCCCAACCCAGCATCTCAGTCTACAACTCCTCTCGGAACCCAAGAAAAAGATGCCCTCCCAGGAACACAACAGGGACTGGACTTCAGTGAGGTAAAACTGTAACTTCATGGGTCCCGTTACTTATTAGTGTTCACTGGCACTTTTTCTGGTTGGGTAGAGGCTAACCTGACAAAAGCAGAGACTGCTCTAATTGTTGTCAGAAAAAGAAAACAAGGACGATGACAAAAAGCACCTCTTACAAGAACTGTTCCAGTCTCCCTGCAGCCCTGGGGTTCAACAATGGCCCAGCTTCCATAACTCAGATAACCCAATTAACATCACAAAATTAAGATAAAATGAAAATTGCATTATGCTTTTAGGCCACAAAATTCAGGACAGGTAGAAAGGATAAACAGAACACTGAAAAATAACAACAACAAAAAATTTAACTAAACTAACAATTTGGACTGGCGAAGGCTGGATGAGCCTTCTTCCCTTTGCCCTACTCAGGGCAAGATATACCCCGTATTTACAAGATTTTACCCCTGTTGAAATAATGATCAGCAGACCACTGCTGCTCTTCCCCAACTTGGGGATGAAATATTAACTGAAATAACTAGCCTGGCTCATCTCCAGCCCATCCAGGCAGTGCAGCAGGTTTTAACTAAACCTATTCCCTGGTCGTGGAGACCCAGCCTGCCTGGACTAACGCCTCAACACTGCATCCTTTCCAGCCCTGAGACTCAGTTTGGGTAAAACAGCATCACCTGTGGAGTCTCAAGCCAAGGTGGCAAGGACCTTACCTGATGATCTTGACTTCTCCTTCGGAAATCAAAGTTGCAGGAAAACAACACTGGGTTCGCCACTCCCAGGTTAAGTGGGCAATAAAGCCAGACTCCTCAGAGGATAAGCTATAGAAGGTTCAACAGACATCCACACCGGACCCCTTAAAGCTAAAATTCACTCGTTATCCCCTTGACCTTTCCTCTTCATATTTGCTATCTCCCTAGTAGTTGACAGCACCCATCAACCCTTGCATGCCACCTGGAATTTACTAAACACTCCCACGCAACCTGATACGCTGCGCCTGAAGAAACACAGTTCGCTGTCTACCCCTGATGGGTCCTTACAATTGCTCTCTCTGAATGGGTGTACAAGAGTTGTGTGTCCTACTTCATATCATTCCCCAGGTATACTACTATAATAGGAAGATGAGCCCACTTGGGGATTTATGTTTAAAAGAAAAAAAGGGGGAGGCTGTCCCAGTATTGGTCCCCTTACTAATGGGTGCAGGAATAGCTGGATCCACCACCATCAAAGCCTCAGTCCTAATTGTCAGATGAAAACTTCAAGACTTCAAGTAGCCAAATTGATCAGGATTTAGACAAATTTAAAAAGTCATAAAACTTGTTTAAAAAAAAATCCCTGGATACATTGGCCAAAGTCAAAGTTGTCCTTCAAAACAGACAAGGCCTCAATCTGCTTCTTATCAAACAAGGTGGCCAATGCATGACCTTGCGAAAAGCCTGGTGCATCTATGCTAACCTTTCAGGAGCACTGGGAAAGTCTGCCATTGCTCATGAAAAGTCTAAAGCAAAGAGGAACACAACATCAAGGCGACAACAACTGGTTCAAAATGTGTTTAGTTGTCCACCCTGGTTAACCACCCTTTTAACTGCTGCCTTTGGACCCTTAATATTTATTGTCTTAGGACTCCTAATAGGATGCTGCATTCTTAATGCTTAACTAAATATTTTAGGCAGAGAATCAATTCGATTAAATTAATCGTGATCGGGGACCACTATAACCTCTTAACTGTAAAGTTAAAATGAGTGGGAATATGACAAGTTAGCCTCAGTGACTCCATGTTTGCATTCTAGCTGACCTCCCTGAGAACGGAAAGCCCCAAGGTATGTTAAGCCCTAGGTTTTGTAAGCCCCAAGGTATTTTATGTCTTACAGAATGTTCTCTAGGCACTACCAACCAGGATGTAATTGGTCCTTGTTCTGCAATGTCTGATGTAACTGCATTTTTTTGGCTTCTGTAAATGAACTTGGTTTGTGCACATGCATATCCCCCAGTGCCTAGGAGGGTATGCTTTTTGCTTTTAGAAGACCTTGCAAAAAGAGGATCGGGGCTGCACTCCAAATAGTGTTTTCCTATGGATGCAGTCACCGGCCAGCTAATAAAGACTCAAATTGGCTTACATTGGACTTGTCTTGATCTCTCACTGGTTACCTTGACAAAATCCCCTGCAAAATGTAGTTACTTGAAAAGCAAAATTATTGAAAGCCATTCCCAGCTGGTTGTGGTTACATATGCCTGTAATCCCAGTGGCCTGGGAGGGCCACACAGGAGGATCTCAAATTCAAAGCCATCCTACGTAATTTAGAAAGGCACTAAGCAACTCTATCAGACACTGTCTCAAAAAAAAGAAAAAAATGAGGATGTGGCTCCTTTTTATATGTAAAATGTTTAATCTAATCACCTCTCCCTGAGTGCTGGCTGCATGCCTGTCCCACACTCCGTCAGTTTCCCTCACCCTTGCGCAGGGAATCCATGTGGTACTCCGTGTAGAGCTTCTGTGTGCGCAGCTCCCACAGGTACAGTTCCCACAGGATCTGGTTATGATGCACCTCATCTAGGATGGCCTGTTCCTTCTGTGTCCTGCCATGGCCTTGGCAGCTCTGGGTGCTACTGGGTTCTCTAAGCCTCTGGCTGCTATGTTGCAGGTCCTCTGCTGTCTCCAAGCAACCACATCTACTGCTGTCTCCTGGCAACAGAGCCCCATTAGACCCCTCCAGCCTCAGAGGTGGGCTGCCCATTCCCCACCTTCCATCCACTGTTCCCCCCTCCCTCCTCTCAGGGTCACATGCAGGCACTGGACTCACCTGCCCCAATTTCACAGATCAGAACCTGGTTACTAAAGCCAGCCATGGAAACTGCCAGAAAATTCCTCACCTTCAAGTGGCAGGCCCAGGTAAAGGATTGACCACAGGACCTCACATTGGCCAGTCATTTCCTTAAAAAGATTTGGGGAGAAGTCAGAAACTTCTTCCCCTTTGAAGCAGATGGCCAGGATCAAAACCTATGGCTAAAGCTGGCTCTCTCTCTCTCTAAAACACACACACACACACACACACACACACACACACACACAAATGCCCCTGAGACTTCATAACTGGGTCCCCCTTTCCCTCTCTAAGTACCTGGTAACCTTCGAATTTAAATTTTTTTCTTTTCTTTTCTTTCTTTCTTTTTCTTTCTTGTTTTAATATTATTGAGGATTTGAGGTTTTGTACACTCACAAATGCATATGTAGTAGCCATATGATTTGCCTCTGATCGTAATCCAGAATCATCCCCATATCACCCACATGGTAGAATATGTCCCATCTTCGTGGTCCCTGAGCACAGAGCTGGGAGGTGTTGAGGGTATCCACACCCTGTGAACTCTGTCTCCAGAACTGCTTCACACCCCTGAGATACTCCCCAACTCTGCTCCCTCCAGCCCTGGCCACCACCGTTTCGCTTCCTGTTTCTGTGATTCAACCCTATGGATGCCTCATATGACAGAGTCCACTTTAAAAGGACCCCAGGAGGGCCTCACCTAGAGAATGAAGCCACCTAGCTCAGGGTGCAACTCACCCTGACTTTAAACCTTGTGCTTTTCCCACTGGGGCCCTTGTTCCTCGGCTCATGCATTCATTCCTGAGACGGTTTCCCAGGATGTGTGTAGGTCAGGGACACATGCTTTGTCCTGTGGAGGTTTCTGCAGACTCCTGAGCGAGTCAGCTGTTTCATAACTCCCAGGTTCAGTGGCTGCTGCTCTGCAGCTCATGCAGGCTGGCTGATCAGGCAGCAGAGGATAGGAACCACTCTCTGCAAAAGAAAGTTATGAGGTTATTTCTCCATCTGAAGGGGATTGTCAAGACAGAATGAAGGACAGGCTCAGAGAGTCCTAAGATACCCAGGATCTGGATGTGAAACAAGGGGTCCTATAACTAACCTCGGAGATGCTCCTGGCTGCATGTTGGCTTGCCATCGTCCTGTCCCTGTGTCCACCTGCTCAGGCTGCTGGGAAGGCAGTCCTGGGACTGTGAACTTCACCCATGGTAGGGAAACCATCTCCCCAGGGTGAGATTCCTCAGCCATCCCATCTCATAGAGGGTGACTGGATTGACGATGGGGACTGGAGAATGGGCAACTAGAAAGTAGGGCTGGGAGGAGGAGTAGGGGAGAACCTGGGAGAGTGATTGGAAAGGGGAGCCAGACGGACAGGGTGGTGGCAAGTGGGTGGTCTGGGAGCAACAGAGGAAGAGCTGGTCAGGGAGACCCTTAAGGCAGGGTAGTGGGGAGGGACCCTATTGTTCAGAGGAGGGAAAACAGTGGGGCAGAAGCCGGAAGGGGAGGGGTTGCGCTGGAGAGGGGGCTGAGGGCTGGAAGACTGGCAAGACAGGGGAGGGAGGCGGGTGGAGTGGCAGGAGGGTGGGGGAGGTGGAGGAGGGTGGCGCTGGGGCTGCGCCTCGGAGATGCGGGAAATGGGGGGCAGCTTTCTCAGCTTCCTCGTCATCTCTTCAGAGGTCACTCCTAGCTACTCAGTGCAAAGTGAGTAAGTGAGCCTGTTCCAGAAGGTCTCCCGAGGTTCTCTCTCCTCTCATTCCAGGACGGAAGGCCCATTGTGACACGTGCATACTGCACCCATACCAGAATTGGGCTTCAGGATAATCACAGGTTTCAGTGTAGACTTAAAACACCTAGAGAGATTGTGTGGTGCTGCCTTTATGTGGAGGACGCGGTGTAGACAACCAGCAGGCCCCGTGAAGGACCCGTGGGTGCTGGGGCTTGAGGGCCTGGCTCACGTCCTTCCTAGAGCCACAGGGGCCTCTGTCCTCTTCTTTCTGCGCTGCTGTTCTACGTTTTCACTACTGACTTAGAGAAGTCACGTGTGTGGCTAAAAGTGGCTAAGTGCAGGTAAACCTTAAGAAAAAGCTCAGGTCCCTCAGGAGAGCTCTATGCTGCTCACCAAGTGGAAAGGGCGTGACCTTGACCCTGACCAGGCTAATGCAGAGGGAGGTGTGGGCGGCTCCAGCACCATGGAGATGGGTGCTTGCTTTCATTCTTCGCCTGAGGCTGGGGCTTAGCTCCTGCAGAAAATCTGGTGTCCTCCCTCTGTGAGATGGCCTGGAAAGGCCTGGGCCTCCTGTTTGTCCCCTGAAGGTGTTGATGGCAAAGGTGATCATAGATTTGCAGACTCTCATGACACTGAGGGATGGATCTGGGAGGGCGAATGTGTTTAGCACCCTGAGTACAGGGTTCTCTGAGTAACTGAGGCCTCTGGATCATACCTTGACCCCTGACCCTAGGACTCCCCTCATTGTCTTTCTCAATCCTCCTGCCCAAGATTCATGGGAGGATAAAGTTGAAGTTCTGGAGGAGACAAGAGCAGGCTCCAAATCATAAACCATTCTTTTTTCTCTGATTTTCAATCCAAACACCCAGATTTGACAGTTTCCTACCAAGGAAGTGCTCAGAGGGTCTTTGGGAAGGGAGAATCTCTGGCCTTCCATTCCTACCATCTTCACACTATCAGCTGTCTCTCAATATTTTTGTAAAATCAGGTGACCCCCACTTGAGGACCAGTGTCCCCTGGTCTCCCAAGGTGGACCAGAGCCCAGGACGTTCCAATCCAACTATCACAGGATTGTCCTATGGAGGAAGACTTCCCTCCTGCTGACACCCCTGCATAACCACCCATGCGAACTCTCTGGAGCAGTGGCTGTTTGGGCTGTGAATTGGTCCCAGGAGCTGAGTCTGTAGTTGTGTGGTCTGCATGTCTGCCTAGCTCAGCATGTGTCTGTGCAGGCTGCACCCCACCGGGATGAGAAGGGTCCCTGTTGTAGGAGCACCAAGTGGCACCTGCCTGCCTCCTCCTTCCTGGCCCCAGTTCACCTCTGTCCAACAAACTCTTCTTTTCTCTCTAGGGTTGTGCTTCAGTGGAGAGGGTCACCTCCTCTTAGAGAAACAACATCTTAACCTCAAACGTGAAATTGCTGAGAGTTTGGAATAACAGAATCTGTTTCCAGTGCTGCATTTGTGAATGCATTGAGCTGGTTCCCTTTGCACACACTGCCAGCTAGCACAGAGGTGGTGAGTCACAAGAGGGGACCCTCTTCCAACCCCAAGGCTCTCTGAACCACCTGTGAGAGACGGTCACAATGAGTGTGATGGACCCCAGGCTAACAGCAAGGGGAAATCACTTCTTAATAGTCTTAGTGATCCCGTCTGTGGGGTGCAACCAGCAGGGCTTACATGTAGAACTCCAGAATCAAGAAGCACCCCCTTGATTATTACTGGGATGTGAGTCGTGTGCTGAAGATACCCCAGTGGGGCAGACTTCCCCCAGGTGGGAGCTCCTCCTAAATGGTGTCTCCTACCCGTAGAGCTTGTGACCTAGCCCCATGACAATGTCTGCAGACTGGTGTGCCCAAGGCACTTGGGTTGCGTGACCACTGTGACTCCCATCTGGTGGGTGGTGCTGGGGACCTCTGCTGGTTGGGACACTCCAGGCATACACCACCATGCTGGAATTCCCGTGCATGTTGACAATGGATTCCATGTAAGTGGTAACTCCAGGTTGTCATTAAGAGCATCTCTACCGACTTACGTGGTGCAGACACACACCTGAGCTCTTCCACTTTGCGGCTTGCCTGGAACCTGTGCCTCCTACCTCTGTGCCATGGTGTATCCATATGTGAGTGGGCACAGCAAACCAAAAATCCCTCCACATGGGGCTGGAATGATGCTTGCCCTGTTCCAGAGAGGCAGAGAATGCATTCTGATTTTTTTTGTTTGTTTAGTAAGAAAAAGGGAGAAAGTTATAGGAGTGAGAGAGAGAGAGAGAGAAGGCGAGAATAAATTTATTTTTTTCATCTGGCCTTTGTTTCTCTGGCACTTAGTTGAGTATGTGGTGCTGTGGTTTGAACCTGGGTCCTCGCACATGACAGGCAAGTGCTCTAACCGCTGAACCACTGCTGCAGCAATACGTGTGGGGTTTTTTTTTTT
This sequence comes from Aplodontia rufa, assembly GCA_004027875.1. Lineage (NCBI taxonomy): Eukaryota > Metazoa > Chordata > Mammalia > Rodentia > Aplodontiidae > Aplodontia > Aplodontia rufa. Next base: position 15,841 of record PVKS010019777.1, read on the forward strand.
TTTTTTTTGAGGACGTTGCCCCTGAGGATTGTGCTAGGTATCCTGAGAATTTATTAGGGGGAACCACACCCACACATATTCCAAGGCACACACACTCTAAGCCTCTAAGTATAACACCACTGTCTCCAGGGACCATGGACACAGGTCCAGGTTTGCTACTTGGAAGTTCACTTTAGTGAGCTCCCAATCCTCACCCCCACAGCTAGCTGGCACCATGGTGGTGCTCCAGATAACAGTGGTCAACTCCCCAGGGCCTGCATGGAGGCGTCTTCAGAAGGTGTTTCTTGACTATATACAGTCTACTGATTTAATTGAGGGCACCTGCAGTTAGGAAGAGGCAAGATCACCCTGGGAACTATTAATTAGCACAGGCCTTTCTACTCCTAATCACCCCAAGAGCCACGATAGAAAGAATGATTGGTTCAAATAAGAGTGGCTACAATAAAATACCTGAGTCTGGCTGCTTGTACAGAGAAAATGTTGATTTAGGTCACAGTTGTTTCCAAGCCCAAGATCAGGTGACCTCATCTGCTTCCCCTCTGGTGAGGATCCCCTGAGGGCATCACAGCATGGAGGGAATCAGAAAGGGAGCCCACCTCACACAAGGGGTCCCAGCCGTGGGGTGGCCTCATCTTACACCACCCCATCTGTGAGAAGAAACTCGCTTTGTGAGCCCTTTGCCCACCCACTGGCAGGGCAGTGCCCCGTGATGAAAGGAGCCAGCAGCAGGCCCCACATCTGCAGGTCCCTCCACTCAGCACCCCACACTGGAGACCACCCTCCATCTCAGCAGCCTCTGGGGGAGGCTCAAGCACAGCACAAGCTCTTCCTAATGGCCGATTTTCCAGGTTCAGCGGGTCATTCGTAGGACGCACTGGGTAGCGTGAGGAAGCAGATTTCTTGATCTGTCACAGGAGAGGGGATGTGTCTCCAGAATGATCCATCTGAGAAGACAGCTGGAAACACTCACAACACACAGAGTTGTGTCGGATTGTTGGCAGAAAACCAGGGACAAACGAATGTGACCTATTCTGAGCTACACCTGTGATCCCATTGTTCTCTGGTTCCCATGCACAGCCCTCTGGGTCAGGGAGGGGCTGCAAACATCGTGTAGCTCAGTGTGCACCTAACTCCTGTCCCACAGAACGTGTGGGCAATGAGTGCACGTGGAGGGGACAGTTCAGAAAGTTGGCACCTGTGGTGGCTGGGAGCATGGGTGCTGCTGCCTGACGGCCTGAGTTCAGACCCCATCCAGAGCCATGTGGACCTGGGAGGCCACGCGGCCACCCTTCTTCCATCCTCCGCACTGTCAATCTCAACTCCTCAGTAGAGTCTCCTCGGTGGTACTGTGTTTAAATGCTGTTATCTTTAAGATAAGATGACCGGCTCAATGCACAGGCCCATAGTGTTTGAACTATCACATGCCAGGAGCCATGTGCTGTCCCCTTGGGAGTGACTGACCACCAGGAGGGAGCTGTAGGGCTCAAATCAGGGGAGGCTGGGAGTTTGCTGTTCAATGTTATCTGAGGTCAATGCTCCTTTGGGGCACTGGAGAGTGTCCAATGTCATCTTTTGCCCTCTCAAGTCAGCCATGTGGGGGTGGACAGAGTAGGGACAACGGCACTTATTTGGCAGCTGAGGACAGTGGCATTTAGAATAAGTGACATGCCAGAATTGCATTCCTGGGATCAGGAATATGGTTGCTTCCCTGGCACCAGATCCCCTGAAAACCTGAGAGCCCTGGTTTGCACCTGGCCCACTGAAGCCAGAGTCCCCTTACTTTCTCCAAGCAGCCTAAGCACAGTTCCTGCAGGGAGAGCTGCTGCCCTAGAAGGTGGCTCCTGTCCCTGCTCCCTGCTCCCTCATCAAAGGCCCGTCTCCATGCACTCCCCACTCTCCTGAGACCCTGCAGTGTAGAAGGTGAAGTTCCCCTCTCTAGTGGCAGTCTGAGATCCCATCTTGGGACCCTCCCTGCCAGAGGCCTCCTTCCCTCTGTCACCAATTGTTCACTCCACCTATGCTCTCCTGTCCCTCCCCGCTGTCCTGGGCAGCACCCAAAGTGAGGGCTCCTGTCCTCATCGTTTCCACCACGCGACCCCAGTCTTGGCTTTTGAAAGTCTCTGAGTGAAGATGAACAATGGGTGCCCTGGGTCTGTCAACAGCTCTCAGGAACGCTTGGCTCTGAAGGCCTCTTTCTTGTAGTGCTTTTTGCGAGAGTCCTGACCTCCTGATGAGAAAGCAGCGTGTGCCCCTCTGCGCTGATCTCAGGGAGTGTCTGTGACCAGCAGGCACCTTTCCCATTCAGAGCGGCTGCCAGAGCCCAGGGCGTCCAGACACTGCATTGTGCATAGTGGAATATCATTGGCCTGCTTGCTCTTATGTGGGGCTGCTTTACACGCTGCACAGCGGACATGGTCCAAATTGCAGTGTGCAGCCTTTTTAGAAGTATAGAAACACGTGCATGTGTATGAGAGTGTGTGTAAGTGTGTTGTGTGCATGTGTGTGTATGAGTTGCATGTGGATGTGTGTGTAAGCATGTGTGAGTGTGACTATGTGTTAGTGTGTGTGCATGTGTGTGAGTGTATGTGTGTGAGTATGAATGCATGTGTGTATACTGTGTGTATGTGAGTGCAAGTGTGGTGTGCATGTATGAGTATGTGTGTATGTGTGCATATGAGTGCATGCTTGAGAGTATGTGTGTGAGTGTATGGTGTGTGTGTGTATGAGTGTGTGTGTGCTTGTGTATGAGTGTCAGCATCTGTGTTACTGCATGTGTGCATCAGACTGTGTGTGTGCATGAGTGTAAGTGTGCATGTGAGCAGTCATGTGTGTGTGTGCCTTTGTGTGTGTATGAGTGTGTTTGTGTGTGTGTGTGTGTGAGTGTGTACTTAGTGATGGATTACAGCACTGTGCTTCAGCTCAGGGTGCAGTGTTTCATTGTAGAGAACAAAGTATTATTTGAATTTTTCTAACAAAATATTTCACTGGTATGTAATTTATGTAAAACACTTTAATTTCTTGACTCTGCTAAAAGGTATGTTTTAAATGCATAGAAATGTTACCAGAGATCTTCATTCAGAAAGACAAAATAAAACAGAAAAATAGATACATTGCACTATATCTAAATTTTAATATTAAATAATGAATAATATATATGTGATGTTCATATAAGGGGGCAACTGCCTCAAATTAAATTATGCAATTGTTCCACAACTCTGAATATATTGAAAACTTGGACACTGTATATGAATAAATTTTGTACTTTATGAACATTTTGTATCAACAATTTTATCAACAATTTCCACAGAATCACTTAACACAAATAAACTTGACATGGTGCGGGGACTAAACCTGAAGGCCAGAAGAGGGAGTGGGAGATGTTCCAGAGGGTGCAAGCCCGGCCTGGGTGGTGTTTCCCTGGTGGACTGGAGACGTGCAGGGTTGGGCTCAGGGAGAGAAGGATCCACAGGGAAGCTCAGCTCCAAACCGCAGGTCACCTCAACATGAAGTCACCGACTGTGACAGGCCCGCAGCTGTGGCACACAGGATCTTGGGGTGGCAGGAGAGCTGGGGGCTGCCCCTGCGCTGTACCATGCCTTGTGAGCACAGCCAGGAGGAGTGCACCAAGCAGACCTGTTCCTAAGCCACCCAGCACCTGCTGCCCCAGGCCCACAGGCCCAGAGGTCAGAGCCCTCAGCCCTGCAGAGAAGCAGCAGGGGCACCATGAGCATCCAGAGCAGCCCAGGTAGAACGGCAGGGAGGTGTGAGAGTCAGAGGAGAAGGTACAGGAGAGGCCCCCAACCCCGAGACAGAGCCCAGTGAGCTGGGAGTCCTGCTTGAGAAGGTGCAGGGGCAGCTCTGGGGTCCTACGGGGGAGGGTCCTGAAGTGAAGCTTCATGTGGATCCTGGTGCTACAGGAGCAGGAGAGACCCTGCTCTGCACCTCCCTGGGGAGCCACACAGGGCGTGTGTGCTCCTCCTATACAAGCCACATGTGCCTCTGTGGGTTAAAGGTCAGGATTCCTACATGTGAACAGAGCTTGAGAGGAGACACACCACAACACCCAGTAAAACCCACAACCACTTCCAGAGTCACACAACACTCTTGTTATAGGAGACCAGCAAGTAGAAAAGGATACTGTCAAGCTGGCAGGGACAGGGGACCTGTCATCAGGATGGCAAAGGGCTGCTGTTACACAGGGACACAGGAAATGTCATTGACTCCAGTGGGCGCTTTTGACCTGCGTTCCTCACCCAATGTGGTGAGTGGAGCCTGCAGCCACAGCTCTGAGGCAGACTTGGTGACAGGCTCAGACACCACAGGGAGGAGGGTCTGTCGGACAGCACCTGGGAGTCACCTGGGCAGGCCAACGTGCTCAGCAGAGGTAGCAGGTTCTCATCCTGCTCAGGAGTCTGGCACAAAGTGCCACTACCAGGTGGTTCATAAGTGTAGAAATCTGCTGCTCGCAGTTCTGGAGATGGGAAAGCCAAGGTCAATGTCTGCTAAGGTCCCTTTCTTCATCTGCAGATGGCTGTCCTCTTCCTGTGTCCTCTCAGGATGGAAGGGGAGGGAGCACCCATAGCTCTTGTCTGAGGGCACAGACTCATTCACAAGGGCCCTGTCCCCACCACTACATGGGTTCCACCTCCTACTGTCACACTGAGATTTAAAAACAGGACTTTGGAGGGACCTTGGATATTCTATCTCTGGCAAGGGGGATGTAGTACCGGCGCCAGGGGACAGCTAGACTCAGTTCCAGGTTGAGCTCAGCTGGGACACCGGGACCTGTGGTTCTTTCCACCACGCCCTGTTGAAAATGTCACTCCAAAAAATAGGCCAATTGTATTCCTAGAGGAGCTTCTCTTGGAGCTCATTCCATGGAGTTGACAGGTCCTCGCAATTCAAGGCATGGACTTTAAATGCAAGATGTTGTCCCACCTTGGGTGGCCTCCTCAGTCCTGAATGTGTTTTCCAAGGGCTGAATGCACTCAGCAGAGAGTTGTACGTGGAGACCTCTGTGGCCGTTGCCTTGGCTGAGGACCCTCTACAGATCCCTAGCTCCTGCATGGACAGTCTGCACACATGAGGACTTGGAGGGCCACACCAGCCCCAGAGCTCACCGTGCCCATGGTTGAATTTCTTACAACCACACTACACTGAGGGATTCTCCCGGTTATCTGACCATGAGAGCATCATTGCACCAGGAATTAACAGCAGGACACAGCCAGCAGGCTGCTGCACCCACCTGAAGTCCTGCAGAGAAGAGGGCTCTGTACCAAGGTGCCCGAGGCTCCTCAGTCAGCGTCCTCTCCACAGTACAGGCTGCAGTAACCTGTGAGAGACTCAGGCCTATCAGACACCTGCACTGAGCTCAGAACCTTGCCCAACCCCAGAGACTTTCTGCTCCATTCTCAAGAGGGGAAACCCAGAAAACCAGGTCTGGGAGGGTGTTGGTGTCAGATTCAGGAAGCAGCTGGTGTGTGGGAAAGGCAGCTTAGGACAGCAAAGTAAGGTGCTTAGGAATCAAGCTCTAGAAGCCCAGAGACCCAATAGCTATTTTTATTATGCCTTTACAAGCAGAAAAGAACACATTTCTTTTTTCTTTCTGATTTCACACCCCTTGCTCTCTCCAGCTGAGCAGTTATAACTCAGTGAATCCCAGGAACACTCTTCCCTGGTGTCCATCTTCATGATTGGAATCCACCTGGTCTTTCTTCATGGTCACTACTGGAATCATATCTTCTATTGACAGTCCAGCCTTTAGAGACAGAAACATTGGCAAGAAGGTCATTAGAGGGAGAAGCTCATTTCCCCCTATTGTAGGAGGACACCTGGCCTGCACCACATCCTGCTCCTCCCCTGGAGTTTCAAAACTTACCTGGGCTCTGTGGAGTCACAATTCAGCAGTCATGTCTCCCATTGGTAATTCCTGAGATCCCTCAGGATGTGACTGTTCCACATGCCTAGGATCATTACAGCTCTCAGCACCAGTCCCTGACTAGAGTTCAGCAGCACTGCACACTCTGTGTTAACTGGTTCTAGCACTAGACCCCTGCCAGGCTCAGAGCTCTGCCCAGGGGATGCTCTGAATTGTGGGAGTTTCCTCTGCATTGTGATCAGCACTGCTGGGCCCTGGAAAGCAGCTGCTGTGGGGAGGGACTGGGATGCTTGATTCTCTGTAATTAACACAAATAAAAAGGCACATCTGGAGAGTGTCCCCCTGGTAGAACCACACAGCTCTCAAGATACACAGTAAGCACATCTGGATAAGGTCCCCCTTGCAGCACCACACAGCTTTGAAGATACACACAGGATCACATCTGGATAGGGTCCCCCTGGCAGAACCTCATGGCTCTGAAGATACACACTAGAGCACATCTGAATAGGGTCCCCCTGGCAGAACCTCATGGCTCTGGAGATACACACTAGAGCACATCTGGATAGGGTCCCCTTGCAGAACTACACGGCTCTGGAATACATGCTTAGGAACACAGAATGCTCTCCGTTTTTCCTTTCGATGGCCTAGTTGTATGCATACTGCAGCTATTTCCTAAGCATATGCGTGATCGCCCAGCACTCTGTGAGGCCACCTTTACAGCATCTACCAATCTTATTGTGGAAGGAGAGCTGAGTCTGGAGAACCCTTCACATGTGCATGCTCAGAGCTCACCACAGAGACCTGGAAATGGCCTCACAAAGCCACACACCACAGAACAGGCTTCCTGTTCCTAAGTGGCCAGGTTCTTCACCTGCACACCCCTCCTGTCATCCCCAGCAGGAGCCAGGAGGAGGGAGGCTCCCAGCCAGAGCCAGCAGCCCAGCTTTCTCCTCTCCTAGGGCTTCCTCTGTGAGGAAGGTTCCAGATCACTTATAGTTGAATTATCTGGAGACCACAGCAGGTACAGGGAGCACTGAGGGTGGGGTCTGTGCACTGTGGGCCAACGCTCTGGTTCTCTTGTTGCTTTGTGAGCATAGATGGGGAGGTGACCTCCACTGAGAGACCCCACGGCAGGTGCTGGGTTCACCAGAGGAGAGGTGGCATGTTCTTGAAATTGCCGTTTCTCACATCCGTCATGATGGGAAATTGCAAACTTCTTGTTCTAGGAGGAAGCTGATAGTTGAGGACAGGCCCCTCCCACACAGTTGACAGACTGATGCTGCAGTGTGCATGTCCCTTGACCCCAATGTCACTTGCTGAGAGAGTAAATCCACACTCCCCTCTCCAAGGACATGCAGATGTCAACTGTAATGTGTGTCATCAGATTTTCACATATGAGTTCATTTGAACATAAGATAAATGGACAATCTATTTCCCATGAAGTCAGGGATCTTACCATGGCAGGAGAGGAGCCTCTTCCTCCATCAGAGTCTGGGGAGACCAGGAGGACACAGAGTAACTGTCAGCACATTAGTGGGGCTACTCATGAATTACTTAGGGAATTTCCTCCATGTGGACACAGGACCAGAGTGGACGGAGGAATTTGCTTCACCAGCCTGGACTGAACTGCTGCTGGGTCCCTGTTCTGGGTGGAAGAAGCCTGGAAAGGAGAGAAGCAGGACAGGGATCAGGCTCAGAGTCCTCAGCTGTGCATCTGGAGGACACTCATGTCAGCGTGAAGTGTAGAGTCTACAGATGGCGCTAGACTAGGCGTTGTGCGTTCCTGGAGGCTCATGGCCACATTCGCCCTGGCCATTATGAAATTCTCAGTCCAAGGTGGAATTGCTGCAGAGATTCAGGGTGCAAATTTAGACACCATTGTTCCCTGGCTGCCCAACAGTGCCTCCTGAGTCAGAGATGGGCTTCAGGGAGATCATGGAGATGGGGCCACTTCACGTCCCTGCAGATGGATTCAGGGGGAAATGCATTTATGGAGAACTGTGGTGGAAACGCTGGTCCCCCTTACCCCAGTGGCGTAAAATGGTAGGAACTTTCCTTTAAGAAGAAGCACTCAACTGTGGATCTGTAAAAGCTGTCTAGCTGTTAAAGTCCTATTGTATCTGTTTCAGTGAAACCTGCTCACCACAGCAGCCTGCTGCAGGCAGGAACGCCTCACGGCATTTGCTTCTGTACCTGTGCTTCCTGCCTCCCCCAAATCCTGTGCAAGTTTGTGCAAAGCAATCTAAAAGGAACTCTTGTTACAAGAATGAGTTTACGTTAGACTCTATAAATATGATGGAAATCTGGGAATCAGGACTCAGAGTTCTGGGGTACACACGAAACTCCTGTGGGACACCGGTGTTAATAAATTAGAGTTCTCACATTCTCCCATTGCTGTTTGCTGCTTCCTGCCCAGCCTGTTTGCCACAACAAGAGTCAGAAGAGTAGAGGGACTGAACGCATGGGTACTGGTATAGATGACCTGGCCTCAGATTCAGCAGCCACATGGAAGGTCATGTAAGCCTCAGTTGTCTGCACTGTCATTTGAACATTGAAATGAGCCTCCTTATTGGTATAGGGAGTGTAAATGTCACCAAATGCAATCAAGGCTTTAGAACAAAATACTGGCTCATCACAGATGTGAATGGCCTTTCAATTTCAAACATCTGGACGGATAAGCCACACGCTGGCTAGTGGCTGCCTCTAGGAAGGAACTGCATGGTTAATGACAGGGGAGGGTGAAGTCTCCTTTCCTCCTCTGCTGCGTGTGGTGATTGCCTGTTTATGGGGAGTGCTTCCATCATGCCGTGTATCCCCAAGTTGACCCTGCAGGATATGCAGAGCACAGAGATTTCACAGCTGAGGAATAAGGGAGCTGCCAGAGCTACCAGACCTGGCACAGTAATGTAGCTGATTCCCTGGGCTCAGAGCTCCCCAAACTTTAAACCTCTAATCACACCCTGGATCACTGAACCCAGAGCTCTCCCCACTCTTTCTCAAACCTTGTGGCCAGTGAATTATGCATGGAAAACAGCTGACATATTGGAAGAGATGGCTGAGCCACAAGGATCAGGTCTTTCACCAGCCTCTGTCCCTATGTTCCAATCCCTGACCCCAAATGAGATGCAGCTTACATCCAGTGAAGGCCCTCTGGAGGACTAGCTGAAGCTGAGACTCAGCTCCAGACCTCCGCAGCCAGTTCCCAGGGCCAGCTGCCTCACGGTGGACGTTCCTGGTGATGAGCTCAGCACTGGGGACCAGAGTCCACCTGGCTCTCCAACTGAATCAGAACACAGGCGATTCCTAACCAATTGTCACTTCCCTTCAACTGACCACGTCAAGGCAGGCAGTTACTGGAGACTCCTGGATGAGCGGCCTGGGCTGCTGTTTCTGTGGCTAATGAAGTAGGTCCATGGGCCTCACTATCTCCTTAACCTGGCCTGAGCAGCTGTCTGTGCACCTGGACCAAGTCCTGCTCCTGATGGACACTTGCTGTGGCCGCTCTGAGTTGCCCTTCCCTGCCTCTCCTTTCTCATCAAGGGTGTATCCTGCACACTCCCCATCCCTCCTGAGACCCTGAAGTGGAGGAGACCCAACGCAGTCTTCTCTTGGAGGGACTCCTTAGGAGCCACAGATTGTGTCCCACCCAAGGACGTGCCTGGGGATCAATGTCAAGCCACAAACCTGATGGGATGACACCATTTAAAATTAAATGGGGTAATTCCTGTGTAAGTCTTAACATATTAGAAACATTGGGGTTTTGTGCAGTGTGGGAGCATTTTATGATATATGAATTGTATGTCAAGAGTACTGTTCAAAATAAATGTCTTGATTTTCTAGAGTTGAGTGTTGACTTTATTTACAATATGCACTAATTATTTTCATTACACTGATTAAAAGGATGATAATAGGGATTTCCAGATCCTGTATATCCTTTATTATTAGCATGCTTTATTTTTATATTGTATAAAGCCTTAAAATCCATTAGCTGAAGTTGGGAGGAAAGATTAAACAACCCATTCATGGAGGGGAGTGTGGGCAGGTGGGCAGAGCCTGGCCCCTCCAGACACAAGCCCTTTGCACTGGGGCACGGAGAGGGTACCTGTCAGAACAGGTGAGCTTCCTGAAGAGCATCAGAGGAGATTGTGACTGGTTTTCATGGACATACACACACACGGTCATGTCGCCAATTTCTCAAAACATCAAGATCCTAAGTAAAGATGCAAGGGAAACTTCTAGACCTCTAACTACTGAGAGAAATCATCCAAAATTATAAATGCAAAACTGAATATGTAGTGTACTTAAAAAGCACACTGAGTGAGAGTTCCAGCAAGCAGCCTGGGTGACGACACCCTTGGCCAGGGGGCACTGGGGTGAGGCTCCCTGTGTTCCCCCAGGAGGCTCTGACAACTGTTTCCCCAGCTTCTTGCTTAGGGCTGCATCCCCTTCTCCAAATAGCTTGAGACCTTGATTTTGCAATGCATGCAGCAAGACTCCCTGAGATAGCCCCAGGACCCTTCAGGACCATGTGACACAAAGCCACAGAAGCAATGTGTGACAAGCAGAGGAGATAGAACTCCACCTCCCCTGAAAGTGGTCACCATTGGTCCACAAAGCACAGATTCCTGCAGAGCGAGTTCACAGCCTCTTATGAGGACAGAGATCAATAAGATCACAGGAAAAGAGAGGACTTTTTACCAATTCAGTAAACCAAGTAAGAAAGGTTGAAAGACAAATGGGAAACACACTTTAACATTGCAACACACAGGTCTCCATACTCAGTGCTTAGCAAGTCCATGGCATCAGCAGATAAAGAGGATAAATATCCCATGTGAGCTGGAGCTGTGGATGTACAAAAGCTTTGATCTCAAAAGTCAAAACTGGAAATTGAAAGTGTTCTGACATGCTAGCTCTCTTCTACCAGTGGCAACGTTTCCAAAGTTTCATGTGTGTTTCTCTGCCTGTCACATCGCTGCTGTGAAAGTGTGATCCCTCACCAGGTGGAAGGTTTGCTGCATCTACTCAGCTTACCCAGCCTTCAACCACCTGACCTAAGAAGCCACATCACAAAATCTGCTCAGACAGACTGAAGAACCAAAAAGATCAAGGCACAGGCAAATCTAGAGGATTCTTCTAAAGTCAAGTGTCGACAAAAATCATATCAAAAACTTAATACTAGTAATAAATAAAGATAAAATTGCTCAAACTATAAATTTATGAAACAGTAAAACCCAGTACTTTCAGACAAATGTGTAGCATTATACATTTACATTGCTTGTGAACAATAAAACAATAAAAAAGTAAAAAAATGAAAAACAAAGGTCTATTAAGTTAGAAATAACATTAGAATTACATATAAATGGAAAAGCACACAAATGGCCAATTAGTATAATTGAAATGATTATATTAATAAAAATAATAGTCAAAAGTCAATTCTTAGAGAAAAAGAGGGAAAGGCATTAGTAGGAATGATTAAGGAAACCAGAAATCTCAAAATTATTAGAAGTTAACACAGACACATCATCTACAAAATGAATAACAGAGAAATCAAGTAAAGAATTGTAAAAGCAGTAAGAGAAAAACATCAAATCACAATCAGAGTCAAACCAATTAACCTAACTCTTCCTCTGTGGGCCTCAAAGTTGATTTTCATTACATCATTAATTTTTCAATATCTTAGTTCAACTGATTTGTTCTAGGTTAAAATCTGTCAAACTCCAGATGGTGATGAGGATGGAGCCACCCACGAGTACTCCAGACATCCTTTATCATGGACTCCTTAATCAATTCCAGCACTCGTAAAGGGAAACCCAAACTGCTTGCCCAAAACTGTCCCCTCTCAGCATGAAGAAGTGAAGCACAGCCATCAGCCAATTTCCCCTGTGCAGCTACAAGGTTTCCTTAATTAGAAGCGGGAATGAATAGGGGGAAATCAGGCAGTCGTAGGTAGAATGAGGGTTGAAGACGAAATGGCCTGATGGTCATTTCTCCTAAGGGAGTCGTACTTTTAAGGGGACAAAAACACCCATTCCAAATAGACAAATGTCATTTCAGCTTTGTATCTCCTTGCTAAAAAATGTGTTACATTTCTTATGCTAAAAACTGTGTTCCAAAGATGCTCAGGGTGCACTTCAAATCCTAGAACTTCGCTGCTCATGCTCGTAGGTTGGGGAAGGGGAGACGGTGGTTGATGAAAGGGGGTCTATAAGAAAGACATTTGCACCCCTTCTTCAGCTCTGCCCCCGTCCTCCACTGGGAGAAGCCGGCTGAGGCTCTGTGATCTCCTCTCTTTTATCTTATTATATAAAATCTGTCTCCTCTGCTTCTCTCAATATCCATCGATTTTCATTCATCAGCGTGGGGGAACACAAACCCAATCTAGGACAACTATCAGAATCAACAGAAAGGACACTGAACAATGATAGTGTAACCCATGATCTCTATTTCATTTTGTTTTATCTTATTTTTTTAAAGAAAGAGGACAGTGAGAGAGCAAGAGAGAATCAATGTTTACTTAGTTTTAATATAACTTTCATTCCTCGAATGCTCCATTGTGTACATGGTGCTGGGATTTGAACTCATGTACTTGCGCATGCCAGGCAAGTGCCGGAACTGCCGAGTCATTGCTCCAGCCCTCATGATCTCTATTAAACACTGCATTCTAGTCGCAAATTAGAAATATTACTATGGCATTATTTTTCTTTCTTCAGCTTTGACATTTTATTCATGACTGAAATAAACTTTACTAAAAATTTTCAAGAAGCCAATAATTGAATTCAGGGTAATCAACACCTTTTCATTCATTACATTGAGGTTATACAGATAACCGTTTCACATACATTATAAAATTGAGCCCAAATTCTAGAACAGAAATCAAGCCATTGCTTCACATCCTCTCTGTGCCTAAGTTACAGACAAAATACTGTGAATGAATATCCTATTGCCATGTAGACTGTTCTGAGGAGCATTTCTTAGAGATGTCCAGATTAAATTGCAATCTTTTTTAATTAGATCATTTAAATAAGAAATAGCTCTCAGCCCAGTCTTTCCTGACTGAAATGATGCTCAGGAGCCAGGACAAAGGAAACTTAAAAGTCCTCAATCATCTTCCACAATGGAAGAGGAAGTGGTCATTCACGTGCCTTCTTCTGCGGCTTCTGAGGAGGTGGCTGCAGAAGCTGTGGCTGGTCCCTAGGGCAGGTGCCCTTACCTGAACTGCTCCCTGGCAGCACATTGTGACTGCCTCTGGAAACTGCCACCATATGTGCTGATGGGAGCCAACAGAAGGGAAAAGGACACAAGTTCCTCTGTTGCCTATGTCTCAAATGACTGAGTTCTGGAATATTCCAAAAGGAAATGCTGTGGAAATGAATTGATGCTGTGCTCCCCACAAAGTTTAAGAGAGACAGGCCTGGGTACTGCTGATATGTCAGTACTGCATCCCAACCACATTATTGCAATGAGCAGCTTCCAACCTGGGAATGCAACCAAGATTCTCAGAATTGGGCCTGAGGGCTTGAAGACCTAGTAACCCCTTGCTCTCTGAGAGCCTCTGGGGGAAGAGTGGTGTCTCTGGAACTTTCCCAAGGGCTGGCAGCCAACTCGCCACACAAGTACACTATTGCCACATGCATTCTTACAAAATTGTACTCCATAGAATTGTACTGAATAGACATTTTTTTCTGTTGTAAAATTTGAGGCTGTCAGATATTTGATGTTAATGGGGGACATTAATTGATAAAATTGGGTACAAAGCAAAACCCCACACTGCGTATAGACCTAAGCTCACGTTGATTACTATCTCATGGTGGATGCAGGAGGAGATGGAGACAGCAAATAGTACCAGGTGGGTCCTGGGGTTCAGCTAACAGAGGTTGGGGGCCAGAGAAGTGATGTGACCACAACTGTACTTGGAATGGTCACTGCTCTGATGAATGTTGAAGCCTAGGCCATGAGAAGCTGCTTAGGACCATCTGGCCATGTGGACAGATGATAAAAGTCTACACAAAGAGGACAGGTACTGGAATCACAGAGTGACCTCAGGGAACACTGGGAGGGGTGGATATGAAAGAGAGTGAGGGGAGAGAAGAAAGAAAAATGACTCCCAGTTCCTGCTTATTGGTCAGGGCTGATGGTGGGCATTGCTGCCCATTGAGGAGAGGAGCTGTAGGTGAAGCTTTGATTCACTTCGTGTAGACAGATCTGAAATGGTTCTCAGGGGTGATCTTTGGGGTTCCAGTTAAGCTGTGCAGTGATATCTGGTGGCTCCCTGTCTCTCAGGTAAAAAGGGACTCTGTGCATGCTTTACGCTGATTCACTATTGGGATCATGGGGCATGCAGCATGATGCTTAAAGCGACAGCCCTTTCCTTGAAGGTTCCATGGCATCCACAGAAAACAGGACGTGCATAGAACAATGGAAAGGATGTTCAGCAGAACATGTGCCACGCTTCTCTATCTATAGTCTGCTAGAGGGTGAGAACCTCCATGTTTAACAGGACATAGTGGATTTTGGTGAGGCCTGAGGCATCCATGATTAACAGGAGATTTGATGGTGAAGGCAGGAAGACCACAGGTTCACCCCAGCCTAAAGTGCTTACATTGAAGTTGGGATGCCATTGTGGGATTTTTAACCCAGATCCTATGGTTTAGAACTGAAATGTCCCCTGAAGGTCACTTGCAGAGAGCTCATCTCTGTTAGAAAGTGGTGCAAGCATTAGGAGGTGGGACCTAGTTGAAGGAAGTTGGTCGCTGGGGACATGACCTTGAAGAGCATATTGGACCTGCCTCTTTCCCTTTCTTCTTCCCTGACAGTATAATGTGAGCTTGTGTCCTCTACCATGTGATTTCACTAGACACCCTAAAGCCATCAAGCCAAATATCATGAACTGAAGTCTGCAACAATGAGGCAAATAAATCTTTCCTATTAAAGTGGATTTTCTGAGGTGTATTTAAGTGGATTTTCTCTTAGCAAAAGAAAGCTGACTAATCCCTAGGGAATGATACAAGCTATGGGAGGCTTTGGAATTGGTTCCACTGGCAAATTAGGTGGTGATCATTTCAGAAGCTCTTCCTTCCCCATTTGACCCAGGATCCTTGTCATTTATCACACAACTGAAGAGACAAAGCTCAGTGGAAATGCTCTCTTTCACAAAGAAACCAGGACACCCTTGATGAAGGAGGAGTTCTAAGGTGACCACTGCTGGCCAAGCTTGTGCAGACATATTATCACTGCATCTCCTGGACAAATATGGCCTTTATCATCATATTCCTGTTAAACCATTAAACTATTTTTTAGGAGTTGTCTGCTTTAGGACAATTGGCCGTGGGATGTGTTATATTGTAAATTAGCAAAATATAAAACAAAATCTCCCAGTTTCTGCAGGTACTAAGGAAACAAGGCTTTCCAGCTGATCCAACAATCTGGTCAAAAGTCCCAGACTAGCTGGCCACTAATAGGGCAGCCATAGGTGAGTGCAGGAGCCCTACCCTCAGCCCAGATGCTGCACTTCCATCAAATGTAGAGTTGCAGCCCTGTGAGCACCACACAGCAGATCAGCCTTTGTGATTAGTTCTGTTTACAGCAGAGCCCTCTCTTCACCAGGGCAAGTCCTCTGACTGCTGAGCACTCTTACTTCAGACAACTCTTCGCTGGGGTCTTTCTGGTACCAGGTGGGCCTATCACTGTGGTCCAAAAAGGCAGTGTCCCTGCCAGGACCAATGCTTTTACACTCACAAAACCCCTAGACTTCATAAGATTGAAAACCAAACATCCAGGACCAGCATCACCTGGAATTTCATGAAAGACTCATGCTTCTCATAGTGTCATAAAGAAAAAAAAAATAAGGTCCACATCAGTCCACCTGGGCACCATTTTAAAAATGAGCATGCCCCTGCCTCCTGTAGCCAGTGCAGGAGTGTGACAGTGACGGCTCACCAAGCTTCCAGTCCCTCACCCAGTAACAAAAGGCCACCTCTGTTCAGCTCTGGTAGACTTCCCCCGGATATTGTTTACTTTTTCCTCCTTTGACATCAGGAAATCTACACTGCCTGAGCTCTTTCGGCTCCCAGAAGCCATGTTTCCATCTCATCCACATTTAAGGAGATGTCTCACAAGGTCACTGTCATCCTGCACCTGCACGTGAGGGGGACGATTATTTCCCCCATGGAGCAACTGTGATACATGAGTTCAGCCTCAGGCCAGAAGACTAACCACTCCTCAGTGTCTTCCTCCTGCACTCCTGTCTAGGTCTCCCTGCCCTCTCCTCCAGTTGTCCATCCATGACCATAGCCACCATCTGCTTGGTAACAGGGACAGCACTGATATTCAGGTGTGTATAAGTGAGCAACACAACTGGCAGACCAGTACCATCACCAAGGAAATGCACCAGACATCATTGCTATTAAAAGAAATTAAAAAAAATGAAGCAAATAGTCTATCTCCACTAACATAAAGTTGGAGACTCCAAAATCTCAGGTTTGTTTTCTAGTAATTAACCATAAAATTCACATTACTTTGCCACAGTGGGACCAGAAAGTATCCACACTCCAGCAGATTTCCCAACTACTGTCAAAACGAGCATTTCTTTCGCTGTTTTGGGCATCTGACAGCCTACTCTCTAGAATATTTTTCTACTGCATACATCACCCAAATGCCTCAAATAACTGCATTCAAGATAAGACCTCAAGGAACAAGGCTAACGTGACCTCTTCCTAAAGTCTCCACTTTCTACTCACAGTTGGAGTCTCTGGCTAGAGGCCCATCAGGTCCCCTTCTTGAGCAGCTGATTATGTCCACACACCAACCGCTTCCCTTATCAAGCTTCCATTAGGGCCCTCATGTACCTGCCTTTTACTCTGAGCCAGACACCACAGAGGAAGGACAGCCCTGTGCTCTGGAACCTGTGGAGTTATTCAAATCAGCCAATCCACAGGGTGCAGAAAAACCCCAGCCCCCGGACATGCATCAACTGCTCCCCACAGCTCCTGGTCCTGGAGGACGCCCTCGGTGTCCCAGCCGGGCAGCCTGCTCTTCTTCAACCTGTAAGTAACACCTCTGTTCTTCATGTATCCAAGCTCCATGATAATTCGAGAAGAAAGATTCTTTTGCTTGCTAAATATCTGATTTTTAATTTTTATTAAAAATTTTGTTTATTTTTCTTGAAGTTTTTTATTTGTCATTGTGGATAGACAATCTGTTCATAAATTCAAACACATCAACAGGGCCCTCTTTGTCCTTGGGATTCCTGGGTCTTGACACACACAAGGATTTGCATGCCCACCTCACATAGGATATAAACTGCTCTGTGCCCTCAGGAACCTCTGGTGCTGTCCCTGCTGAGTACTTTCCTCCTGTCCCTGCCTTTGGAACCTGACCCCAGCACTGTGCTTTTCCTTTGGGGACCTTCCTGTAGTGTCACCCAGCATGCAGCCCTCCCAGCCTGGCCCCCTGACTCAGCACAGATCCTTTCTCCTGCAGTCTTGTTCCATGGATGGGGCGCGTGCTTTCTCCACAGAGCAACTGCAAACGGCTTTGTCCAGTACTTAGAGGATATTTAAGCTTTCTAACTCTTTTCTCCTGGGAATCAGACTGGATCTTCCACACAGCACTGTCGTGTGGACAGGAGTCGTTTCTCTGGGTCACACAGAGTGAGAACACTGACAGGAAACCATTGTTTCCCAGGGGTCTGGGCGTGTGCATTCCCACCTGCACAGCACAAGAACGCCATCTTCTCAGATCCCCCAGGCACTTGTGTTGCATTCCTTTTCCTCTCTAATAAGCCTGCTATGGTTTCCACATGGTTTCTGCTGTCTTTTTCTAGTGACAAGTGATGTAAATGTAAGGTTGTCACTTAAGAATAAATCAGTAGGGTTTGACTGACTCAGGAAACCAAATCTGGAAACTGAAATTCACAAGTGTGGGTTGAGTTGACCTGGTGCCCAGGTGTTGGTGTCCCCATGTGATTACTGACCCTACCTTGTGCCCTTTGTTCCCTATTTGACCCTCAGTGTGTGACAGGTGGGGTGGGCAACTACTTGCCCTACTTCCACATCCCTTTGGTGGGATTTTCACAAACCTACTTTCTTTCCTGGAATCTTCTTCACGGTGATTCAGGAAGAGCGTGAACCCCAGTGAGTCTGACCTGAGACCCCCAGGATGCAGCGCTGGAACCTGAGCCTCAGCTCCCTCCTGCTCTGCCTCCTGCTTCCCTGGCCAAGCACAGGTGAGTGACAAAGGCCACAGCTGCTCTTTCCTTACAGTGGCCCTGCCTCATGAGTCCCCTCTTCAGAGTGTCCCTGAGGCCCAGCTTTCTTCCCCTTCCTGAAGCTGTAGCCCAGGTGGCTCTCATTTCATTCTGTGCTTCTCCCTCCTAAGATCCCCTTCAGCAGCGTTTGTGATTAATTCTGCCACTATTGCTAGCACCCTCTCTAACCTGAACCTAGAGTGCAGGAGCCTCCCTGGGGACACCTGCTGCCCTGAGAAATCTGCAGCCAGAGCTCTGGGACTCCAGGGCCCGCTGGGCCCCCAGGGTAGGCCTTGCGTCTGAGTCTCTCATGTTCTTCCTGTGTTAGAATTTTATCCCTCGTTTTACCGTCTGTCTGGCCCACCCCGGGAGGAAGAGAGCTGCAGTGTGTGCACTTGAGCTGCTCTGGGTTACTGACGGAGCTGGCGTCTTGCTTGAAGTCGTACACACTGACCAGACATGAAATTGCTCGAAATCAGTGTGTGCTCCATTTATAAGAAAGTTATAGTATGGAGTAAAATATCTATCAGTCTAAACTGGTAAAGGCTACTGAGTTTATTCAGAAACATCCTTTTGAACAAGAAAATTTACAAACATGCCTCCTCAACAAATAAGACATTTGTTGCTGCTAAAAATGTAGCTCAGCCCTCTAGTGCAGAAAATGTCATTTATGTAAAATGCTAGGAAGTATTGAGCTCACTGCAATAGGACTTTATTACATTCTTTTTAAAAAACTAATAAAGCAGGCTGGAATGTTTGCTCAGTGGTTACCGCGCTTGCGTGGCATGCGTAAGTACACGAGTTCAAACCCCAGCACCATGAACCCAACAAAGTCTTGGAGCAACAAAAGCCACATGAAAAACTAAATAAAATTGATTCTCTCTCTCTCTCTTAGAAAAAAACTATTAAAGCTATAATTTTTTCATTTTTTTTTAAGAAAAAAATTCAGTTCAAGTATCGTAACTTCAGGGATATCTCCAGGGATTGAGAGCTCTTAAAGGTGGTATTCGTTCCTCAATTGTTCCTTACTAGTCACCCACTAAAGACTGGACTTGGTTTGCAGGTGAGCAAAACAGGAGGAAGGGTCACACAGAGTGACAGACTAGGAGATCCCACCGAAGGGTCATGTCTGCTTCTGTTACCACCCAGGGAGATTCGAGGAAGAGAGTTTATCTGAGGAATCTCTGCTTACCGCAGATGTAGTAGTTCTTCCCTGACTCAGGGAAATCTTACCAGCTGGCTGGGTCTGTGGAAGGCGTTGGGCGGGATGAGGGTCCTTCGCCCCTCTTCTCCCGTCACTGGTCTTCTCTCATGACAGAGCTTCCCTTTAGTTAACAGGTCCTTACTTTCTCTTCCCAGCTCCTGGTTACCACAACCTCCTCTGTCCTCCCCTGGGTTCGACTATTTACGGGCCACATAAATTATCTTTCCATGCCTGGCTGTGTCACTTGGTGTCCTCCAGAGTATGCATGTGATCAGAACTGGCAAGGTTTTCTTCTAGTGAGGCTGAACAAGCCTTGAGGTGCCACATTTTCTACAGCCCTTGTTTTAGCAGCAGACACCTCCTGTCTTCATTAACTTCACGGAATGCTGCAGTGGACAGGAGGATGTGGAAATGCTCCCTAAGGGAGAGGCCTGGACCCTATGGTGTTTCCATGTAGAATTTTTTGAACCACCCCATGCTGCATGCTGTCCTCCACAGTGGAAGAACGATTACCACTCCCAGCGAGCGTGGGAGGCTCCTGTTTCTTCTCTTCTTTGCCAGCACTTCTTGTTTTGGCTCTTTTAAAAGAAGTCACCCACTGGCTGTGATGTGATATTTCAGTGTGGCTCTGATTTGCATTTCCCCTGTGATTCCTGGCCTTGCCTGCCTTCACAGATGTCTGTTGATCATTTGAACCTATCCTCCAGCAAAATACAATCCCACGTGCTTTACCTAGGTCTTCACTGGGTTATTTTTATCAATGTGTTTTGATATTTGATTGCATGGGTTACTCCTATATTTGAATATCAGTCTCATAAGTACATGGTTTACAGGTATTTGCTCTTGTTTCCTGGGCTGGACTTTCACGTCCTTGACTCTTTCTTTGCTTTTTCTGTGGGCATAGTCTGCTTTTCCAATTTTGCTTCTCCCTCCTGAGCTTTTGTTGTGGTCTCTAAAACTTCACTGTTCACACCAAATGCTGGGGGTTCTTCCTTTTTTTTTTTTTTCCTTCTTTGCATTTTACAGTGTTTGGTCTTATGTTTAAGACTTTAACTTGTTTCCAGCTGATGTCTTAGTGTAGGCTAAAGTGAGATTCAAAACTTGGTGATGCTTCTTCCCAGCTCTTACCTCTGCATGGAAGGCTTGAACCACACAGTGAGGGAGGAAGTTTTGTTGGTCCACATGAGGAAACTCATTCTTATTTGACAATCTTAACTTTCCTGCCACATTCACAACACCAAATTCAAAGGCAGAAAACATTAAACTGAGGGTTGGGCATGGTTAGTTAGGGATTGGAGACTTCTTCTCATGTGATAACCAGTGCACACATGTATATAAAGAAGCATGAATATGATTGAGGAAATAATTAATACTGACATCTCCTTCCAAACCAGCAAATTGCCTCCATATATGGAGAAAAGTACAAATAACTGTTATTGTTCAAATAAGCCTTAGGGGAACTATGATGCCCATGACAGGAACCTGCTCATGAAATCCAACATCTCCAGATGAACCCCTCAAGTGACTGCAAGGTGGAAGGATTACCCCTGCAGCCAGTCAGCCAATGCCACCCCTAATGTACACACTCTGAAAACACATGACGGATGAGGTGCCCTTGTGGGAGACCTGAGAGAAACTTTGCCACACTTACTTCATTGTAAATCAACCTTTGTCATTGAAGTTGCCATTTGTTTAAGTCACTTGCCTAAGCAGCTGTCAGCAACTAGGTTCAGGTGCCTGGGTCCTCCCTGCACAGCCAAGGGGGAAGAGGCTCCACTTTTGATGCACACATTCAAACTGAAAGTTCCCAGGGCCTTAGGAAAACACATCTGAATTTTAAAGCCAGCAGGAGGTATTTGTGGAATTTTGTAAGATTTACATACATTTCAGAGACAGAAAGAGGCTGAGAAGGAATCTCAAGTATCTCAAGGAAGCTCTCTAAGGAAAGAGGGGAGGAAAGATCTCTCTATGGCACCAGAAAGTTCCATGTTTTCCTTTGGTTTTCTATGGGTTGAGTATCCAATCTCTGGAAGGTAAGGTATCAGAATTATTTTGACTATTACAAAGTTTCAATGCTGTAATATTTGCATATTCGACAAGAGTATCTTCGTGGTGGGACCCAAGTATAACGATGACATTTGCTTGCATGTCTCATGAACATACACTAAAATCCATGAAGGGATTTTAGTGTTTTTAGTAGCCTGTGTATCGACTGCAAGCTTTCAGGGAGCTCAGGTGGGGCATTAACACATGTCAGCCCTCAAAAAGTTCTGAGTTTGGAGCTTTTGAATTCCAAATTGCTAGGGTAGGGTGTGTCGCCCCCCTGCAGGGTTCTGGAGGGGGGGAGCGGCTGGAACGGCCTCGGGGGACCTTAGCCGTTCCCCGGGGGGCCAGCAGGACACTGGGAACCGGGCGCCGGCAGGACAGGGCTGGGGACGGGGGAAGAGGAGTCGCTCCCCTCAGCGTTCCTGTGTGAGGAGCGGGCAGAACGACCTAACGAGCCGTCCTCCGAGGGGCTGAGTTAGGAAGGGGATGGAGCGAGGAGTCGCTCCCCGCTGCACTCCAGAGCGAGGAACGTGTAGAATGACCCAGCAAGCCTGAGCCATCCTCCGAGGGGCCAAGTTAGGGCAGGGATGGTGAAAGGAGTCGCTCCCCGCTGCACTCCAGAGCGAGGAACGGGCAGAACGACCGAGCCTGGGCCGTCCTCCGAGGGG